>APFE031004608.1:9320-32015 GCA_000404065.3 Pinus taeda | reverse complement strand
TATAAGCTCGAGAAGAAAAATAGGGGTTACGCTATCACCAGTATCAAGGATAAAGTGGTGCGCATAGCCACCAAATTCTTGGCCGGTAAAGAAATGAGGAAATGTCGCGGTGATGAAGTACCAACACCGGTGGTTGTGCTTGCTGAACAATGTGTGGAAGGGGTCCAGTTCAGCTGGGCCAAGTTCCTCTACAAAGAGTTTTTGCTCAACTACCAGGAGGCCCAGGAAGAGAGTAAGACCTTCCACTACACATAGTTTCTCTTATCCATCTTGCTGGTACTACGAGAATTGCCAGAAGACAACCAGTTCCCGAGCATCGATCGAGACTTACTAGAGGCCATGAAGTATGATTCACTCTGGGCCACCAAGGATGCAAAACAAATTTATGATACCAAGATTTTCTGGGTGCTCATGGAAGCGAGCATTCGAATGTGGATTAATAAGATGCCACACCTGTCCCCCACAATGCACAATAGTCTACAGAGTTTTACAGACTTCAAGGTAGACATGCATAATAACTACATCAAAGCGCAAAAATATTCGATGCAACATTGGACAAAGCTCCCATTCATAGACATTGACGATGTGATCTTTACAGTGTTAGATACATGGTCTCCTGAGTGGTGTACCCCAGATTTGGTAGGGTTGGAGAAGATAGAACCACAAAAAAGGAAGGATGATGCCAAGCTACATGACACCCAATTGGCCAAGAAATGGTGCAACAAAAAAGTGGCAGCCGAGGTTAGGGTCGCCCATGAAGTGGCATAGGCAGCCACAGAGCAAAAGAAGGTCATTGAAGTAGCAACAACAATGTACACAATAGAGGCTGCAATAGTGCAAGCAGAGGAGGGCCAAGCAGTGTCTATAGTATAGGAGGTAGAGGACATGGACCTTGCAGAAGAGAGTGTAGACCCAAGCACCAGCTCGACCCAACTAAAATGGTTGCACGTCACAGAAAGATTAGGTCCAAGAAAAAGGGTCAAGGCCTCGAAGTTGGCCATCGACCCAATCACCTTAACTGAAGATGATCTCCATGACATTGGTGAGATGGTTCACGATGTCACTAGTGAAGTGCTCCAAGAATTTATGATGAAGAAGCAAAGTGTGTTGGGGACCCTCATGACGTAGTTGTAGGAGTTAAAGGTGCAACACCCTAAGGAGGGTATCTTGTCTACCCACGTCACAATGGGCACTTCAACAGCAGAACAAATGCTACGCGTGAGGATGGCCAACACAATAGTGTTGCCGGAGAGAGCATTAGTATCAACAGATACAATGGACTGAATGACAGCTAGCATGATGAAAGGCCTTGGCCTTAATCTAGTTGCCCTTCTTTGGGAAATTCTCTATCAGCTATAGGATGGAATAATAGCAGTGCTACGCATTAGGGAGAGCTGCACAATCTAGGTTCTAAGTGGGCAGAAGACTAATATAGAACAACTTAGTTTGCAATGCAATGATTTGGTGTCATAGAACCAACAATTAGTGTAGTCGACAGATGACGCTTGCTAACGCATCCCAGAGCTGGCTATCACAGCAGATCTACTGGTAGAAGTGTGGATTCACAATTTAGCAAGTGGATTCTATGATGCCAGCGAAGAGACAACAAAGGTGCAGCTGGAGCTAAATCTCCAGATTGCTGAGCTGTGGTTTAAGGCACAACCTTCCACTCCCCCAGAGGTCAGAGATGAGCACTCCAACACTATTTCAGCAGGGATGGAAGAGATCGAAGGAGTAGTGCGTGACTATACCAACATGTTGGAGTAGGCGCTTGAGGTCCTCACGACGTTGCATAAGGACCTTGACATCCAGTGGCTGGAGACAAAGGCACACAAACTCTAGAAGCAATATGACAACATCAGAGGACTACACAGACAATAGTCCTTACTCATTGACTAGGATGTAGCAATCCAAGGCATTAAAGGAGCAGGTGGATGCAACATGCCATAAGGAAGTGTTATAGACATATTTGGGTACATCAACCCCAACTCACATGTTGATGTATTAGGGTACATCAACCCCTAAAATAGTTGTTTTATGCCCTAAAGGAACTAAGTCATCGGAATGCCTCATTCCCCAAAAGTTCCATATCAAAAATCATCCATAAAGTGCCTAAAATGAATCATTGTTGAAAGCCCTATGTTAGGGTTCTGTGCATAGCAGGTACTACACTATCAAAGGCCTATGCATCATAGTTTGGCCCTCTAGTAGGTGTGACGGGTGAGGTAGGACAAAATTCCAGGAGAGTTTGTGAGTTGGTTGCTCATGGAAACTTCTCCTGTGCCACTTGCCCCTCTAAATTCGCCCAAGGATGACTAAGGGAATTAGGAAACCACCTCAAATTCCCCTCTTTCATAGAACCAAATCCTAAAAATAGAAAGGCATTCATCATTCCCATTGATGACTCAACCTCCTGCAATCATCTATAAAAGGATCTCTCATCCAAGAGATCAGGGGGCTGAATTATTCTGAGTTGTAAGGAGGTGCTGCTAGTTTTATTATTGAGATGAGATCATTGTGTTATTGTTCGTATGTTCTTGTTGATTCATGAGGTGAAGAAGGCTTGAAGCTGGGAGGATGGCGCTGGATAAAACTTCTTATGGGTTGTAATTCTCCTTGTTATCAATAAAGTTCTTCAAGATTTTTCCCAATTGATTGTGCTACTGTAAATGCATTCATCTGTTTATCATATTTATGATTCTGTGATGTTTATGTTGTGATGGATCATTATGCTTTGACATCTCTTTGTTTCTGTAGTTGTGCAGGTACTCTCCAAGTGTGTTAAGTATAGGGAGGAGTTATAGAATCAGCCAAAGGAGAGTGAGATCAAGTGAGGATTCAAGCAAAAGTTATATGTTTTTCCCTCATAGTCTCTTTCTTATCTATCACTCATAGGAAAGATAGTGAATTGCTTTGACTATTGTTTCTAGGTTAGCTACCAAACCTAGAGGGCTTGCATTTCCTAGAAATACTAGTTTTCCCATAAACAAATTGGAAACTCCACTAGGGAAAGATGATTTTTTTTTGTTTTTCTATCCTCTATGATGAATTATATAAACTATAGATGGAGTCTAAAGCTAGCCAGGAAGCCTTCGAACCGCTTTTGTTTTACAATTGCATAGTAGATAAATGCTACTTCAGAGAATCTTTGGTTTAGTTTATATCTTGAGCATTTGATTTGCAAAAAGTATCAAAATTCCCTTGTTGGTAGCTTAGTAGCCTCTTATGACATTCCATTACAATTTACCTTTTATTGTTCATTGAAATAAAGCTTAATCCATTGAAAACTGCATCAAATTTGAGCCAAAAAGACTTTCAGAGTCGCTCCCTGTGACCATCGCACTGTCTTGAACTATAACTTGCTATGCATAGCAGTTCTCGAATGGAAAAAGTGCTATGCATCACACTGTCTATCACCATAACCTGTGATGATTGATTGAAAGTCAATTTTCCCATCTAGGAATTGAGGTTTTTGACCAGTTTTCATCTTTGTTTGATTGCTTGTTGAACATGAATGGTGTCTCTTCACTAAAACCAACTTTAATCACTTAATTCAACCCTATTTAGACTAGGATTGGTGAATGTTTTTATGTATTTGTTTTGTCATTTACAATCCATTATCAAAAATTAGTGTTGATCGATTGTCGTTTCGATAGAAAAGTGTCGTAAAGTCTTCAATTTCGTTGAAAAAGTGAAGTGTCGTAAAACTCTTCCTTCATAGCTAATCGATTAAACTATTTTGTGCATTTGATTTGATTTCATTCAAAGTGTCGAAAAGTTTTGTTTCTTCAAACTTGAAAGTTTCATTTAGTCCTCCTTTCTCTCATTGAATAAAAGTTGTTGAAAATCACCATTTGTGTGAAGTATTCTGAATCATTTCTGCATTTAGTTTTCCTTCTTGTCTCATTCACATTAAGGGAAGCTGAAAACAAATACATGCATTTTGCATTGTGCATATTAAGGTTTGTGAATGCATGATAGGAATAAATAGGGAAATTACATTAGATGTGCTCTTTTCTCTTTGTCAAAGATTTGATAGCTCTAACCTTTAGTAGCTATGGTTTTCATCGCTCAAACTAAATCAAAAGTTTGTTTATCATGATAGTTGCATTTTAGGAATTGAAAACATTCATCACATGGAAAACCTTCAAAGGCAATTCTTTAAGCAAGATCAACTTAAAATGAACCTCAATTAATCTAACAACGCTTTGGAACTTAACGCAACACATCCAGAGGTCTAGGCTAGAGATGTGTTCTGGCATCTTTAAACCTAGTGGCTGTCATTTTCAGTAGAGATTAGGTGATTCCTCCTCTTTGATTCGATAAGTGCTAGTATGGACTTGTGCTCCCTGTACCATCGTGTATATAGTGGGAGAGCACAATAGGCTTAAATCCTTTATCCCTAGGAAGTCGATTTTGCTGCCTTACCAATCGTAATTCACTGAACACAGCATTAAGGAAGATTGATTGCCGTACATAAAGTCCTTGGTAATTTCTCTTTAATTTACCACCAAGGTGTATAGCGCAGTTTTGCGATTTTTTTGGTAAACCCTCTTGTCTAGAGGCTCCAAAGTAGTCACTTTCATTCCTTTTCAACTCCCTAAAAGTAAAAGGATCATTTGAGCACTTGTCCTTTCAGGTTCATTAAAAATTGAAGGTGACTAGAGTCATCTTTAGCTTTTTCTCGACTCTTAAAAAATGAAAAAGCAAAGTTAATTTCTAGTGTCGTAAAAATTAATTAACTATGGATAACATCCTCCACGCTTTTTTTTAGTTGATCTTAGGTTGAAACATATGGTGAAAAATCTAGAGTCCACAAATCAAGGAATTCCTTTTGATGGGAATCCTAGTCCTTTTCCTCCTTTCAGAAATATTGGTGCTCCTTATATGGCTACATTGTCCCTTCTGAGATTTACCATTGGCTTGACAGTACGGTTGTTTTCAACCTCTTTGGTTCAAAATGTCGTGATCTCTCCACAATCAAGTACACCTCCAACTGGACAAAATCAACCTCCAGTTGATCCTAAAGTTGAAGCTTTGTCTTCTTCCTTGGTTATTTCTTCCTCCCCTTCTTCCTCTTCACCTCATGAAAGTATTGGTACTAGTAACCAGGTGGCTAAGAAGAAGAAGAAGAAGAAGCAAATTCAACAGATGGAAAATCAAGCAACCATTGCTTTGAATAAAACATCTAAATTGTCCGTCAAGCCTCACAAAGTTCGATATCGATGCAAACTTTGTGCAGGAGATCATCTTCTTTGAAATTTTCCTAATATTCCTCAGATCTTGGAAGAATGGTGTTCTCGTTGACATCATCCCATGTCATCAACCTCTGAAGACCATGTTGGTGACATACCATCAACTAGTGATAGTAAATTTCATGGAAAGAAGGGAAAAGTTAAGTTTCCATGTAGGTTATGTGAAGGGAATAACCCCATTCACCTTTGTCCCTATCTGGATGAAGCCAAGAAAGTGTTGGATAACCATCCTGCTTCAGTGTAGTAACTTCCATCTAGTTACAAGAAACTCTCCCTAAATACTTCACTAGTTGATGAACCGACTGACCAAAATCAACTGTTGGTTGAACCCACTCTCTATAAAAGTGAATCCTATGAGTCTATACCCGACCAAAATCAATAGGTCGAGGTAGCTATTGACCCGATTTCACCTTTGGTAAATTGTACCTTTTTCGAAGAGAGTGAACGCCATACCACTCAGGTTCTTTTTGTTTCTTCAGATTCAAATGAGCTTGGGGGCAATCCACCTGTTCCATAAAGACAGGAGGAAAATCCTCCAATTCTCGTAACTCAAGGGGTTAATTCTCCCATTTCCACGATACCCCCTCCAAGTATTCTAGTCACATCCTTTGATTGGAATCAACTGGCAGGATTCTGCCTTCCTTCTTATGTGTCTTTCTAGATCATAGTAAAAGTTTGTAAAATGAATGTATCTAGCACTATTATAGATGAAGGTGCATCAATGAGTATCCTTTCCTCAATTGCTTGGCAAGTGCTTAGTTCACCATCGCGTGTGCCAGTTACATAGAATCTATTGGGATTTAACAGAGGAACCAGTCGACCGTTAGGGATCCTCCCTCAGTTACGTATTACTTTGGGAAGAAAAACTATTTATCTAAATGTGATGGTAGTCCCAGGACCTTTAGATTATAATTTACTTCTAGGGTGCGAATATGTTTATGGCATTGGAGCTATTGTTTCCACACTCTTTCGAGTGTTGTGTTTCCCGCATGAAGGCAGAATTGTCATTGTTGACTAGGTTTCATTTCTCGGTCCAAATATAGCTCCTAGTCAACCATCTTCCCTAAATGGTCCTTTTGTACCAATGGTATCATCCCCTCCATGGGTTAATTATGTGGCAACCTGTTCCATATCTACATCAAATGACTACTAGGGGCATTGGAACCAGATCTCTCTTTCATGACCTCTTGTGAGTTGTGAAGGGTCTCTGAGGATAGTTTGTTGTCTTGTGTCAACCTCATTAAAAATGAAACAAGGGGTCCGAGGATAGTACTTTGCCTTGTGTCAACCTCGTTAAAAAAATGAAACAACGGACTACGAGGATAGTTCTTTTACTATGTCAACCTCATTAAAAAAAATGAAACAGCTCCCCAAGGATAGTTTGTTGTCTTGTGTCAACCTCATTAAAAAATGAAACAAGGGTCCGAGGATAGTTCTTTTACTGGATAAACCTCATTTAAAAAAATGAAACAGGTCCATGAGGACAACTCTTTTACTGTGTCAACCTAATTTAAAAATGAAACAGGCCAATGAGCATAGTTCCTTGTCTTGTTCCAAGCTCGTTAAAAAATGAAACAAGGAATCTGAGTAGAGTTTCTTGTCTTGTGTCAAGCTCTTTTTAAAATGAAACAAGGTCCCAAGTTCCAAGTTGAGTCTCTAATTAGATCTTGTAAAGTTCAAGTCGAGTCTTTCACTTGATCTTGTAAAAGAACCTTCATTCCATGCACCTGATAGCAACAAGTAGTCTACTTAGGTGAATGTAATGAAGCTTGGGAGAGCATGCACCTAGTGGTAAAGTTAAGTTTCCCTATAAGTTATGTGAAGGGAATCACCCCATTCACCTTTGTCTATCTGGATGAAGCCAAAAAGGTGTTGGATAACCATCCTTCTTCACCACAGTGACTTCCATCTAGTGACAGGAGACTCTCTCTTTCATCATGTTGGCGGCACGCAAACCATTTTCAAGCATAGTTTTTCGTTTCAAGCTTGTGTAAAAATGAAACTAAATCCAAGCATAGTTTTTTTGTTTCAAGATTGTGTAAACATGAAACTGAATCCAAGCATAGTTCCCTATGGTTGAAGCTTGTCTAAAAATGAACCCATCTCCATTTTAACCCTCAAGATTGCCATTTTATCAGCCTCTTTTATCAGATGAGCCCTGATATCATTCCATCACCACCATCTCTTTGGCCAATCATACACTTTTACTTGGTTGTTTTACCCTTTCTAGAGGAACAGTTGCAATGAGTGGTCTTATTAGCTAGCCTCTTCACATAAATCAACATGTTTTGAGAAGTTCCAACATCACCGGAACCAATTGCTACCCTAGACACCACTCGTTCATCAAAATAGAGTCCTCTTTAAACTCTTTTTAGACTCTTTAAATAAAAGATAATTGAGTGCTTGTCTCCTTCCGCTCATTAAAGTATTGGAAACGACATCCCTCTTGTATTATTTTATCATTTTTTGGACCCGTGGGATTATTTTACGAGAAAGAACTTATGGAGTTTTTTTCATCTCTTTTCAAACTCTCTAAACATGACAAGGACCAAGTTATCCTTGTCATTAAACTCATTAAAATAATAGTGACAAATTTGTCCATCTAGGCGAGACTGAGTTTCATCGTCACTAGACTCGTTAATACAAGAAATAACGATGGGTTTGCCCGAAGGGTGAATAATAGAACAAGCATATGTTATCCTCCTTGTTGGCCCTCAGTTTTACTCTATTTTTGCTTAGGGAAACCTACTTAATCCTTATATTTTCCATCCATCTTCCATCACATTCATCTCATTTTGATGTATTTTATGCATATTTAGGTGTTTAATTTTAATTTTTCAATTTCTAGAAGTTTTAATGAAAATTGAGTTTCAAGTGCAATTTTGGACTGAATCAGAAATTCTCGTAATAATTATGTGGATGACATGTTTGCAAGACACTTGGGCTCGAGTTTGATGCATGGATGGATAGCTTGGGAACTAAGACTAAGCTAAATCCACTTGGTTCGGCCAGAACAAGCTTTATTAGGCTCGGTCAAGGCTGGTCAAACATGACTAGTCACCAGAAAATCCCTAGGAAATAGGGCAGTTTTGAGATTTTATGGGATTGACCATATTTCTTGGGATGAATTAGATGATTTCGACTTAGATAAGTGGATATGAGTAGATATGAGTTTTAGAGATAATATAGATAAGTTTGTTTCATTAAACCTCTATTAAAGCCAAGACTTTGATGGCTTTTGGAATGGAATTTATATGTAACTTTTGTATAATTTGAGTTGGGAACTAATTTGAAGAACTTGTTTCATTCCAATTTGTTGTTCATGCTTCGTTGATTTACTAAAGTTGTTGTAGTTGAGATTTCTTCAAGTGTGCAAGGCAAGGGTGGAGGGCCCCCACACCAAGCTAAGTACACTTCTTGGTTCAATTTTCATAGTTTTCATAGATTAGTTCTTATTTCAAATGTATTTAGATGTGTGATGATTGTTGAATGAATATTGGTTTAATTCTAATCTAGATATGAGGGGACACACAAGAATTTAAGTTAAATTTTCCTTCTATTTGATCTTGAACTAAAACTGAATTTCATTCTCCATTTCTTATTTGAAGTTATTGCTGCATTTCTGGTTTGAAGCAATGGTGATTGTGATATGGTAGGATTGTGAAAAAGGACAATTTGGACCTCCTCAGTTAGGAGCCTCTTCTTTTACATCTTCTGCATCCTAAACCATTGTTAATTAGTGCTCTTAGATTTATCTTCATAAAAGTAGTATTTTAGGGAAGGACAACCTGGTTCTCCTAAGTTAGGAGCCTCTTCCCTCATATATTACATAAATGAATTAGAAATTGTTAAAATAGGTTTATATTTGTAATATGTACTTCTTTAAATATTCAAATTTTATCTTCTAAACTTGATTATATCTGATGTCCATATATAGTGGATTTGCCTCCAAGTTTTACAAACCCAAATTGATAATTAAATACTTGTGTTAATTTAGTCAATAAATTAGCCCAACATTTTGGCATCGTTGCCGGGGAAATCACTACAATTCATCACAGCCAGTTTTGAAAACATGGAGTTCGCTAAGCCTAAAAGCTACACCTGTACATGTGGACAAACAGTATGATGAAAAAACCGAGTTTCAGTTCGATGCATGAAAAGATTGGTTAATAAAAACAACATTTTTTGACTGTATTGCGTGGGTTGTGTATTGCAGAGGACGTTTCTGTGTGATTCGTCGAAGCAGGGGATTTCACTGGCAGTGATTCGTTGGAATCTCAGTGAGCAAGTTCAATTTCTTTCTTACAGAAGTGTGAATAAAGATGGATATTTTGTTTGCATGAAAAGAGCAGAGATGCTGCAAAGACAGAGACAAAGGAGGTTTTTAAAAAAAAATTGATGAAACGGAGGATAGAATATAAGAAATAGATTAATAAAAACATGTTTATTATGTTTTTATAATCTTTTTATATCAAAGCATTGTGTTTGCGGAAGAAATAACTTCACATTTTTGGAGGATTGGTCTCATCTCTTTGTCAAGGGCATTAGAAAAGAGGTAAGCAGGATATTGAAGAAGCATTTGAAGAGATAACTTGATTTCAAATTTGATGATCATGAAATTTTAACTAGTTCCGGAAATGCATTTCAATTTTTGAAAGGCCACTATCTTTCGTTGCTTTTTTTGAGCAAAATAAAATGAAATTTGAAAAATGAAAACATGGGTCTTCTTTAGAATGAGCCTAATTAGACTCCATGCAAGCATTTTTCTCAAATTCATTTCTATTTGGGATATTTTTATGGTTCTTTCAACCCCTATTTTGCAAGTGAATGCCTAGACATAAAAAATTTTGCTTCTTTTAATGAGATGTAAGGGCAACTGGATATTGGATCCTTTGAGTAAATTGTTGATTTGAGAGGGACATGGATCCTATGTTAGAATGTATTGAAAAATTCAAGTTTTATTTTTCGTTTGAAGCCGCTCATCCAGAATGATATATTGATAAAGAAAGTCATCCGCAAGAAAAGAGAAGAGGTACATGAAAGCATAGATATGATTTCGCAGGTAGCTCAAGAGAAAGCTTCATCTTCAAAGGACAGAGCCACATGTACATCAGCAGATCAGTTAGCATAGAGAAGTAAAAGGTCACAAGGCAGAAGCAAGCATGAGGACATGCTTGAAGATCAGCAAGGGGGAGATGTTGGCCCTTAATTTTGCTCTATTTTTGCTTAGGGAAACCTACTTAATCCTTATATTTTCCATCCATTTTCCATCACATTCATCTCATTTTGATGTATTTTATGCATATTTAGGTGTTTAATTTTAATTTTGCAATTTCTAGAAGTTTTTATGAAAAATGAGTTTCAAGTGCAATTTTGGACTGAATCAGAAATTCCTGTAATAGCTATGTGGATGACATGTTCGCAGGAAACTTGGGCTCGAATTTGATGCATCGATGGACAGCTTGGGAACTAAGATTAAGCTAAATCCACTTGGTTCAGCCAGAATAAGCTTTATTAGGCCCAGTCAAGGCTGGTCAAACATGACTAGTCACCAGAAAATCCCTAGGAAATAGGGCAGTTTTGAGATTTTATGGGATTGACCATATTTCTTGGGATGAATTGGATGAGTTCGACTTAGATAAGTGGATATGAGTAGATATGAGTGTTAGAGATATTATAGATCAGTTTGTTTCATTAAACCTCTATTAAAGCCAAGACTTTGTTGGCTTTTGGAATGGAATTTATATGTAACTTTTGTATAATTTGAGTTGGGAACTAATTTGAAGAACTTGTTTCATTCCAATTTGTTGTTCATGCTTGGTTGATTTACTAAAGTTGCTGTAGTTGATATTTCTTCAAGTGTGCAAGGCAAGGGTGGAGGGGCCCCACACCAAGCTAAGTACACTTCTTGGTTCAATTTTCATAGTTTTCATAGATTAGTTCTTATTTCATATGTATTTAGATGTGTGATGGTTGCTGAATGAATATTGGTTTAATTCTAATCTACATATGAGGGGACACACAAGAATTTAAGTTAAATTCTCCTTCTATTTGATCTTGAACTAAAACTGAATTTCATTCTCCATTTCTTATTTGAAGTTATTGTTGCATTTCTGGTTTGAAGCAATGGTGATTGTGATATGGTAGGATTGTGAAGAAGGACAATTTGGACCTCCTTAGTTAGGAGCCTCTTCTTTTACATCTTCTGCATCATAAACCATTGCTAATTAGTGCTCTTAGATTTATCTTCATGAAAGTAGTATTCTAGGGAAGGACAACCTGGTTCTCCTAAGTTAGGAGCCTCTTCCCTCATATATTACATAAATGAATTAGAAATTGTTAAAATAGGTTTATATTTGTAATATGTACTTATTTAAATATTCAAATTTTATCTTCTAAACTTGATTATATCTGATGTCCATATGCAGTGGATTTGCCCCCAAGTTTTACAAACCCAAATTGATAATTAAATACTTGTGTTAATTTAGTCAATAAATTAGCCCAACACTCCTCAAGCTTGATAGAACATAAAGAGGTACTGGTTAGCAATGACTGGGGAAAAAGGGGAAAAATCTTGAAAACTTATGGTAGCAAGTTGCTCTTGAACATGACACTTTCACTTCATCTCCATGATTGAGTTGGGTTGAGTTATTATGTTCGCTGGTCATCATACCATTGGTCTATCACACCATCCATATTTTTGGGTTAACGCTACCAATTCATCTCAGTGTTGCTGATATGTTCAAGAGAAGTCATCCAGTTAAAGTCTCATCCATTGCAATACCACAGACCTTCATTTTCATGACAACCATTCTTGAACCTTGCGTCATCAGTTCATTTTCATCTCCAAAAATCATTTACTCCATTTCATGTCATAGATGTGGGATACATCAAGGCCCTCCTACGATGAGCCGCTTCTTGTCAACATCAGCTCATTATCCAAGAAGTTGACTTAGAAACACCCTTTCAGTGCTTTGAAGCTTGCATACATCAATGGAAAGTTTCTCTCTTCCAACGACAAGTTGAAATCAATGGCCTTTCGACCAAAATATTTTCCGTGGTGTTTGACATCAAATCATCTATTCACACCACACAAAATGTACTATTGTACCTTGAGGATCATCTTCGTTATCAGTGATTCCTGTCGCATCTGTTAACAGCTTCCATAATTGGCTGGTAATTAGACGATGTCTCTCCATGTTAGACCTGAGAACATCTTTTCGCATGGTTAGACTTGTACATTGAGTGAAGATTGAACGAGTTTGAAGACCCTGGATCTAGTTTCATCCATTTGGGCTGCGATATATTTAGGTGTACCAAAAGCATCAAATGTACATAGGCTCTACACAGATGGCCATCCTAATCATGGATTACAAGTCTATATCTACAGACAATTGTCTAATCTATGTACATGTAATGAAAGTTTATAAAGCTGAGCATAGGGATGCCTCCTCACCTAATTCATGAAAAAAACATGTTATCATGATGTATTGTATTGTAGTTGATGCAGGTCACCTTCCAGTTCGAAACTTCCGATCCTCATGATAAATCATTTCATCCAACATGAACATTTAGGACCTCATGCTTTAGGGGGCAACTGTTAGAGAGATATTTGGGCACATCAACCCCAACTCACATGTCAATGTATTAGGGTACATAAACCCCTAAAATAGTTGTTTTATGCCCTAAAGGAACTAAGTCATTGAAATGCCTCATTCCCCAAAAGTTCCATATCAAAAATAATCCAAAAAATACCTAAAATGAAGCATTGTTGAAAGCCCTGTGTTAGGGTGCTATGCATAGTAGGTACTGCACTATTAAAGTGATATGCTTCACAGTTTGGCCCTCTAGTAGGTGCGATGGGTGAGGTGGGACAAAATTCCAGGAGAGTTTGAGAGTTGGTTGCTCATGGAAACTTCTAGAAACTTATCTTGTGCCACTTGCCCCTCTGAATTCACCCAAGGATGACTAAGGGATTTAGGAAACCACCTCCAATTCCCCTCTTTCATGGAACCAATTCCTAAAAATAGAAAGGCATGCGTCATTCACATTGATGACTCAACCTCCTGCAATCATCTATAAAAGGATCTCTCATCCAATAGATTAGGGGGCTAAATTATTTTGAGTTGTAAGGAGGTGCTGCTAGTTTCAGTATTGAGATGAGAGCATTGTGTTATTGTTGGTATGTTCTTGCTAATTCATGAGGTGAAGAAGGCTTGAAGCTAGGAGGATGGCATCGGATCAAACTTCTTATGGGTTGTAACTCTCCTTGTTATCAATAAAGTTCTTCAAGATTTTTTGCAATTGATTCTGTTAACTATAAATGCATTCATTTCTTTATCATATTTCTGATTCTATGATGTTTATGTTGTGATGGATTATTATGCTTTGACAAGTGTTTGTTTTTGCAACTATGCAGGTACTCTCCAAGTGTGTTAAGTACGGGGAGGAGTTACGGGATTGGCCAAAGGAGAGGGAGATCAAGTGAGGATTCAAGCGAAAGTTACAGGTTGGTCCCTCATAGTCTCTTTCTTATCTATCACTCATAGGAAAGATAGAGAATTGCTTTGACTATTGTTTCTAGGTTAGCTACCAAAACTAGAGGGCTAGCATTTCTTAGAAATACTAGTCTTGCCAGAAATAGGAAGCCATTCTCAAAGTGCACATCCAACCATGGATTGATGAAGCCTTCAAAATCACTGTATATATTGAAAGAAAGCTCATGCAGATTTAGGGGATGCATGCATAGATGCAGTGCAGCACACCAAAAATAGAGGGCTCAGAAGAAAGAATGCAACAGGTTCAGTAGGCAGCAGCATAGTGCGTTGCCGACATTCTGGCCATTCGAGACCAGCTAGAGGGACTCCGCACCAAGATTTTCGCACTGATAGAGTGACTCCAAGATGAGTCATGATGTTTGTGTTGGGGGCCTTTTTGGCATGGAACCCCCCCCACAACATGTTTTTGGGCTCAAAGCCCAAGTCTTTAATATTATTATTGAAAGACTCCACGAATTGCGGGCACAGAGTGCAAATTGTATGTTAGAGTCATAGGGTTGTCTGCCCTAAATTTTGAATGTAGTTTCAGCCTACCTATGGTCTGCGGACCATGGGATTGTATAAATAGAGCAAGGCTCTAAGTTGTACAGAAAATGAGAGATAGATAAAGGAATGAATGGAGTCTAGAAGATAACAAGAATAGAGTAAAGGTCTAAGTGCTTTGGGTCATAGTAGTAGGAAAAGGCTCTGCAACTGAGTGCGGAGAGACCTATTAGAGTCTGCAGCTGAGTGCGCAGACCCTTGTAGCTGAGTGCACAGGGAGGAGTCAAGTCTATAACCAAGGAAGAAGAACAATAATGAGAATTTTAATTCCAAATCTTGTGTATCTCTTTTGAGTTATTATATGGTTGATATCTTTTGCAATTATACTGTTTTATTTATCATGTGCACTAGTATGAATGGTGAACATTGTTAAGTATAACTAAACACATGTAGATAAGCTAAGTGATCAACTAATATCGGGTTAATAGTAAGGGATTGGGTACTAACGTGGATCAAAACCCAAGTAGGGCTGCGCAAAGACAACATTACTGGCTGCGAGGTACTGATAGGTGCGCGTAGCGACGTGCACGTAGGGTCAAACTATGGACCACCGAAAATCATCAGACATCCCTAGGGTGTAGAAACCTGGTTCTAGCACCCTCCCATACTACTTCCTGTGATACCTCAATCCGCACTCCGTAGACTATTGCCAAAAGGGCCAGTAGTACTGGGATCTTTTTGGGTAAATCACCTCAGAACCTGGGTCAAGCCCCTATGAGCCAATAGGCACATAAGCCTGTGAGAGTGACTTTGGGTTTTTCTACAGTGTCATGCCTATAGCATGAGAGTGAATGAGGCCTAATATGGTGAAAACATTAGTAGGACTTAAGGGAAAGATTTCTAAAGTGTTAGATTGCTTTCTGTGGTTCCGGAAGGTGATGTTGGATAACTATGTGTGATGTTTCCATCATTTCCACTTCCTTAAAGTCACATAGGATATCAAATCCAATCATAGTAGCCTCGCATCACATGTTTACCTTGGTTGGATAATTACTTGGGTACATGTGGGAGGTAAGTGTTACAG
Organism: Pinus taeda; assembly: GCA_000404065.3. NCBI lineage: Eukaryota > Viridiplantae > Streptophyta > Pinopsida > Pinales > Pinaceae > Pinus > Pinus taeda. Next base: position 16,635 of record APFE031004608.1, on the reverse strand, counting down.
AGTGGTATCAGAGCATGGTTCAACCCTCGGAATCGATCGGCGGTGTGTGTTAGTCATGCATGCATGTCAGTTGCATGTGTGTCTTTTACACTTTCATTCCACGTGCTTGTTTCATTTTCCGGATGATTGATTATAGTTGTAGTAATATTTCCATGTTGAATTTGATGTTGATTTTATGGAATGCATTTTTCATGAGTATATGACTAGTCACATATTATTATATCTCACTTACATGTTGATTTTATGTCGCCTACCTACATCCTTGTATGTCAGGCTACATTCTTGTAGATTTTAATACATGTTGTTATCTTGGAATCGTGTCCACTCGGATGCTGCTATTCCCACTAAGATGGGTGGCTATATTAGAAAAAACAATCAAAGTGTACTATTGTTTCCTTTTATGAAAATAGACGAGAGGAGAACCAAGAGGGCCAACCTGAGTCTTCGCTTGATTTCCTCTCCTTCTTGATAAAGTTTTTCCGCTTCTTCTTTGTCTACCCAGCTTCAAAAGAACCTGTGGAATCACAGCAACATGTTACTATGAAAGAAACAAGGATCTAAATTCATAAATAATACAGGATCAGATGTGTATTAACCATATACATGCATATATAAACAAGTACACAAGAATATGGAAGGAAACAAGAATAAATTTATTCAGATGAAAAGTAACAAGAGGATTACAACTATGTTCTCTGACCCAGAATCATCCTCCAGCTAAGCAGCCCTTCTTCACCTCAAGCAAAGCTATATCACCCAACACTGTGAATCTACACTAGAAAACCAATAGCACTTCTCTATAAGATACAAAATTCCAGCCTCTGGATCTCTGTGATGAGGGATCCATATATAGATGATTATAGAGAGGTGAGTCATCTTATGGGATCTTGATTATTGTCTTCTCTCTAATAGTTCCTTCTTCCACTTGGAGAATGATGATCTCTTACTCATCCCTGGTCGAAAATGGAGAGGAAAGTGTCAGAGGGGAAGCTTCTGGAAGATTCCATGATCTTCCACCTCAAATTTTTGTCCCTACCATTTGTCCATTCCCGACCATCGCACCCTATAGAGGAGAAAATCAGTATGCATCACACCTTGTACACTGGGAAGGTGATATGCATCGCACCCCCTACATTGAGCTTTCAGTATGGTCCAGTTTTCACCATTTATGAGCAATTTGTAGTGGAACTTCTGAGAGATGATGTAATCAGTTGACCTTGTTCCTTTAGGTAGTGAAGCAACACTTTTAGGGACTTAGGAGCCCTCAGTTTATGGACATTTATGATTGGGGTTGAAGTGCCCAAAAATGTCTATAACAGTGGCCCCCTAAAGCATGAGGTTGTTAATCTTTCTAAGGTCAGGTGAAATGCTTTACTATGAAGATCTGAAGTTTTTCCGAGCTGGGAGGCGACTTGTAATACGATACAATACAATACATTATTTTGACAACATTTTTTCATGATCTAGCTGAAGCGGGCATTCCCATGCTCAGCTTTATAAACTCATTTCCATGTACATAGGACAGACAATCGTCTGTGTGACAGACTGATGATATGGACACATCATCCTTTGATTTGGATGATCATCTGTTCGGCAATGATGTACACTTGATGTCTTTATATTCCTGAATATATCACAGTCTGGATGGATGAAACTAGATCCGGGGTCTTCAAAACTCATTCAATCTTCACTCGGAGTACAAGTCGATCCATGTGAAAAATGTTCTGGAGTCGAACATGGAAAGACATCGCCTGATTACCAGCCAATGATGTAAGCTGTTAACAGGCGCGAGAGGAATCACCAATAATGAAAATGACCCTCAAGGTACTACAGTACAATTCACGTGGTGTGAAAAGGGACGTGGCGTCGAAGACCACACAAAATCTCTCGGTCGAAGGCCATTGATGAAAACTTGTCGTCGAAAGTGAGAAACTTTCCATTGAGGCATGCAAGATTCAAAGTACTGAAAGGGTTGTTCCTAAGTCAACTTGTTGGATAATGAGCTGATGTCGACAAGAAGCGACCCGTCGTAGGAGGGCCTTAATGAATCCCAAATCAATGACATGGAATGAAGCAAATGATTTTGGAGGTGAAAACAAATTGACGATACAGGGTTCAAGGTGGCGGTCATGAAGGAATGAAGCATGAATGTATTGCAGTGGGTGAGACACAGGTGAATTGTCATAATGACTTCTCTTGAACATATCAGCGACACTGACGATGGATTGGTAGCATTACCCCAAAGATGGATGGTGTGATAGACCAATGGTGATGACCAGTGAACGGAACAACCCAGCCCGGCATGGATGCGGAAGGAAAGTGTCATGTTCAAGAGCGCCTTGCTACCAATAAAGTTTCTTCAAGTTTTCTTCCCAATTTTCCCCAATCATCACTGACCAGTACCTCTTTATTTTTTTCAAGCTTGAGGAGGATAACATATGCTTGTTCTATAATCCTCCCTTTGGGTGAACCTATCGCTATATTTTAGCGAGCCTAGCGATAATGAAACTTGTTCTCGTCCATTTGGATGAGTTTGTCGCTATTAAGTTTTAACGAGTTTAACGACAAAGATAACTCGATATCTTTCAATTTTAGAGAGTCTGAAAGAAATGAAAAGGAGACTCCAAAGGTTCCTTTTCGTTGTATAATCCCTTAAGTCCAAAAAAGCGTAAAATAATACAAAAGGGATGAATTTTTTATAGTTTTAACGAGCCGAACAAGACAAGCGCTCGATATTTTTGTGTAATAATCGCTCAGGTCCAAAAAGATTAAAATCTAGAGGGATAGCACTTCCTATGCCTTTAACGAGCTGGAGAGGCCAATCACTCGATAATATTTTCATATTTTACGAGTCAGGTGAAAAGAGCTTAAAGAAGACTCGTTTTTGAGGAACGAGTGATGGTTTCAGGTAGCAGCTGATTCCAAGTAGGACTTGGAATTGTCCAATCACGGCAATGTCACAAGGATGGTTAGCAGAATCACTTTTCGCAGATGCTCCTCGAAGGGGTAAACAATCATATGGGGGTGAATGATCGGCTAAAAAAAAGTGAAGGTGATGGCGAGAACACGACCAAGGCTCAAACGCTGGCGATAAGGCATTCACAATGGTTATTTACCGGTTCATTTTTTAATGAGCTTAAACGCTAGGGGAAACATTTGCTCATGACTTATGTTTATATTTTAACGAGCTTGAACTATGCGCTAAAATTTCTCATGGATATTTTATTTTTAACGAGATTGAACTTTGCGACAACATTGCTCGCCAGTCGTATGATAAGAAGTGTCTCATTCGAGATGCTATTTTGATGTGTCTTACATCTTTCAAGCTTTGCCATGGATCCTTTCTTTATGAAAGTTAGGAAACGACTAGCCTTATGGGTTTAAAGGGTTAGAGGTCCTAAAAACTTTAAAAATAAATAGTCGCTCTTCACTTGCATGCGGAAAGGTTTGCATGCCCCCAGGTATAGCGAAGTAGAGTTTCCAGGTTACCCTTCAATTTGCAGACAAAACATTTGTTCTATCGGGAAAGGCCTATCTTCTAATGAAGGTATATTATCCGGTCTAATCCCCTTTTCCTATATGGACGGGTATCGGACTAGTCATATATCCTTCGCTGAAACCTACCTTATACCCAGAGTTTTTCTACCAAAGCAGACCAGGGTGCATGCCCCCTGGGTTCAGTCACATCTTCCTAAATCACTCGCGCTCATTAGGTGGACGGACTGGAGACAGATGAGACATTTCTTGCATGAAAAGACCATTTAGGGATGGAATTTGACTATTTGCGATGTGTGAACCGGGGAATGACATTTGGTCTACGAGCTTGACCATTCTGCCTTCGTGCGGAAAACATATTACTCTAAAGAGTGAGGAGATGATGGCTCCCATGCAATAAATATAGTCGCGTCCAAGGAGTATATTATAATCTAAAGGTCCTTGAACTACCATAACGTTCATGTGAATATTTTTCCTTCTCAAAGTAATGGGCACATTTGGAAGGATCCCTAAAGGTCGACTGGTTCCCTTGTCGAAGCCTATTATATTTCTCATTTCAGGCAAAAGTGATGGCGAACCAAGCGCTTTCGAAGCAGTTGAGGAAAGGATACTCACAGAATCCCCTTCATCGATGATGGTACCAACCATGACCATTCTGTAAGCTTGTACAATGATTCTAAATGGTACAGTGGCTGGTAAACGGGGTCTGCCTAGTAGATTCCAATCGAAGGAAACGACTAGGTTGCTTGGTGGTGGGACTGAATAGAGGGCCGGATATGACTCCGATGAACTTCCTTCCTACGATAAAGGAACGGGAGGACTGCCCCCAAGCTCATCGGAGTCTGTGTTGATGAAAATAATTTGAACGGTGTTATTCTCTTTCTCTTTAGTGATGGTATCATTCGAAGATGAACACTCTGAAGGCAAGACCGGGTCAACTGCTGTATCGACCCTTTGACTTTCGTCTGGTATGGATTCAGAGGGTTCATTTTCAATGATAGATGTTTCGACCGACCACAATGACGGGCTAGCTAGATTTTCAACTGGTGGAGGACTTGGCAAGAGTTTTTTATATCCAGGAGGAAGTTGTAGCAGTGAAACTGGACGATCATCTAAAACTCTTTTAGCCTCATCAAGGAAGGGATAATGGTGGATAGCGTGACTGCCTTCACACAAATTACAAGGAAGTTTAGGATTCCTTCTTTGTCCATGTGCTTCACTTTCACTAGTTGATGGTGACATTCAACATGATCACCAAAGGTTGATGCTACCGGATTGTGCAAACGAGGAGACCAGTCCCTTAAGATCCGAGGGATGCAGGGACAATCTCAGTGATAGTGGTCTCCATTGAAAATTACACAAGGAGATTTAGGTCTTGACTGTGCGGTGTAAGGATTTTTGTTAGACGACCCTTGGTTTCTCCCTTTCGATTTTGGTTCCTTTTTCTTCTTTTCCTTTTTCTCTTTCAGCTTCTTCTTCTTCTTAGTTACTTGATTTTTAGCCTTATCGGCTTTATCAAGCGAAGAGGAAGGAGGAGAGGGAGAGTCAAATGAAGTAGAAGGTTGAGAGGCAACTCTAGTGTCATTTAGCTACTGATTAGACTGTTCAGGAATTACTGGATTCTAAATGACAGAGGTAGAGAAGAGCCAGACAGGCAAACCAATTGTCAATCCTGTAAGTGACAAAGTGGCCATATGGGGTGGACCAACATCTCCCCAAGAGGAGAAGGGACTAGGATTTCCTTCAAGAGAAAATCCTTGGTTGGTAGACTCCATTTTCTCAACCTGAAGATCAACGGGGGAATTTGTGACATTATTCCGATTAAAATAAATTTGTAGATGCTTTGACACAACTTGTTTTTTCAATTTTAAAGAGTCGAGAAAAAACAAAATATGACTCTAGTCGCCTTCGATTTTAATTGAGCCCGAAGTGAAAAGTGATCAGAGGACCTTTTCCTTTAAGGAGTTTGAAAAGGAGAAAAATGGACTTCTCTGGAGATCTAGGCAGAGAGGATTACCAAAAAAATCGCAAAACTGCAGAATACTTTTTACGGTACGGTGGTCAATCTTCCCGAATGTTGTGTTCGGTGCATTACGATTAATAGGGCGGCAGACACAACTTCCCAAGGATAAAGGATGTAGCCTATTGTAGTCTCCCAATATATACTTGACGGTATGTGGGAGCACAAGGTCATACTGGCACTTGCCATCTCAGAGTGGAGAAATCACCCAACCAACACTGAAAGCAATAGTTACCAGGTTTTACGACGCCGGAATACGTCTCTAGCCTAGACCTCTAGATGTTTTGCATTAAGTTCCAAAGCGTTGTTAGATTTATTGAATTTATTTTAAGTTGATCTTGCTTAATAGTTTGCCTTTCAGGTTCACCGTGTGATGTATATATAATTCCTAAAATGCAGTCTAAGATGATAAACAAACGTTTGATCTTCTTTCAGCAATGAAAATCCTAGCTACTAAAGGGAAGAAAGTCAAGAATCTTTTCTTCATAGAGCACATAGCACACGCTAAATGCACAGTCCTAAATCAAGCCAAGCAATCAAAATGCAAATGCACATGCATGTATTTGCTTTCAGCCTTCTTAATGTGTGAATGACGTTAAGAAAGCTATGTGCAAAATTGAATTACTTTTAAAGCGACGGTACTCAACAAAATTCTTTTTCAAAACGAAGTGAAAGCGAGAGGGACACTTTGCGATTTTGAAATGGAAATTTCTTTTTGACACTTTAAAACTACTAATTCAAATCCTACACAACAGTAACTATATAATTGACTATCCAGAACAAAGGTATCATTTTCTAAAATTGAAAATGACAGCTACGACACTTTCAGATCTAGAGACGACAGTTCGACTATGTTACTTTTTGCAAAAGAGAACTAAAAACAACACACAATACATAAAAACATTTAGAGTTCTTTGCACTAATATTATAGCCATTTTTGGGCACTTAAACCCCAATCATAAATGTCCATAAAATGAGGGCTCCTAAGTCCTTAAAAGTGTTGCTTCACTACCTAAAGGAACAAGGTCAACTGATTACATCAACTCCCAGAAGTTCTCCACTGAAAACTGCTCATAAATGGTCAAAACTGGACCATACTGAAAGCTCAATGCAGAGGTTGCGATGCATATCACCTTCCTAATGTACAAGGTGCAATGCATACTGATTTTCTCCTCTGTAGGGTGTGATGGTCGGGAATGGACAAATGGCAGGGACAAAAATGCGAGGCGGAAGATCATGGAATCTTCCAGAAGCTTCCCCTCTAACACTTGCCACTCCATTTTTGACCAGGGATGAGTAAGATATCATCCTTCTCCAAGTGGAAGCAGGAACTATCAGAGAGAGGACACTAATCAAAAACCTAGAGCTGAATCACACCTTTACAAAAATCTATATATGGATCTCTCATCCCAGAGATCCGGGGGAAAGAGGCTGGAATTTTGTATCTTATAGAGAAGTATTGTTGGTATTCTGGTGTACATTCACAGTGTTGGGTGATCTAGCTTTGCTTGAGGTGAAGAAGGGCTTCTTAGCTGGAGGATGATGCTAGGTCAGAGCGCATGGTTGTAATCTTCTTGCTACCTTTCATCTGAATAAAGATATTCTTGTTTCCTTCCATATTCTTGTGTACTTGTCTATATATGCATGTATATGGTTAATGCACATCTGATCCTGCATTATTTATGAATTTAGATCCTTGTTTCTTGCATAGTAGTATGTTGATGTGATTCCACAGGTCCTTTTGAAGCTGGGCAGACAAAGAAGAAGTGGCAAAACTCTATCAAGAAGGAGAGGAAATCG
>APFE031004602.1:77815-109800 GCA_000404065.3 Pinus taeda | reverse complement strand
ACAACCCATTGATCTGACCCAGTGTCATCCTCCCAGCATGAAAGCCCTTCTTCACCTCATGAAAAGCTTAGATCACCCAACACTATGATGTTCCACAAAGAAACCAACAACACTTCGTTATAAAATACAAGATTCCAGCCTCTGGATCTCTGGGATGAGGGATCCATATATAGATGTTTGTAGGTGGGTGAGTTAGCTTCTGGATTTTTGATTAGTGTCATTTCTCTGATAGTTCTCATTTCCACTTGGAGATTTCATGATCTCTTACTCATCCCTGGGCGAATTCAGAGAGGCAAGTGTCATAGGAAAAGTTTATGGAAGATTCCATGATCATCCACCTTGCAAACTGTCTCTGCCATTTGTCTTCTCTTGCCCATTGCACCCTACAGAAGGGATTTTTAGTATGCATCGCACCTTTTGCATGTGCAGGTGAGATGCATTGCACCCTTAGTAATGAGCAGTCTGTATGGTCCAGTCTTGACCAGTTCTGAGCAGTTTTTCATGGAGAACTTCTGGGAGATGATGTAATCAGTTGACCTTGTTCCTTTAGGGTATGAAACAACACTTTTAGGGACTTAAAATCCCTTGATTTATGGACATATGTGATTGGGGTTGCAGTGCCCAAATATTTCTATAACAATAGGCATAGCACGCAACGCTAAGTCTAATGTTTGGAATCGATGCTCTTCTGGTACTTCCCTTTCAAACTCATCTAAAAATAGCTCCACATCAGTCAAACCATCATAATGTGGAAGGTTTCTTACCTTAGTCGAAACACACCTCAGCGACTTGGTCATCATATTGCAGCGGAGCGTAGATACTTCATGCAACTGATTCTGCTAGTGTTCAAGATCTTCATCTGAATATGAGGTGCAGGAGCTATCCTTGTCCCACACAATTCATCCATTGGCTGTATGATTGACCCAATCCTCATCTCGTGCTATTATCTTGTATATCTGATCTAGGTCATCATCACTTTCTACATAATCGCGCATAGGTTCAATATAACACGCTCCTTCTGCAGGGTCTAGTGGAACTACAACCTTGAGCGACTTCTTCTCAAATGACATCTTCTTCTTCTTCAAGTTAATTACCCTATTCATATCAATAGCCCAATAAATTCCTAACATCGAGGTATGGGTTACTATCATCCACTATTTCAATGACCTCAAAATCAGCCAACGCACTTGCACCCTCAATTTCCACCGTTACACCATATAAGTGCCCCATTGGAATAACCTTCTGCTGATTTTCCATGCGTAATTGAATAGGAGAGCACTGCAACGGAGGTCTCCCCATCCTTTCCCATGTCTACTTAGGCAGGACATTCGCATTAGACCCCAGATCCAAGATTACCTGGCCCATTTCATATTCAACTATCTATGCAGTTAACCTCATCTCGTGCCCTGTTTACGCCTTATGCTTACCAATATTTCTTACTGTGTGCTGCTCAGTATGAATCTTTTCCTTATTAGCACACTTGTCTATTAATTCATGTAATCCTTCTACTTCTTTCTGATCGTGCAGTAACTTCATACAAGTTTTCAGGAACGTAGCTAGGATTAAAGGATCTACTTCTTGAGTTGTACTAGTTTCTGGCATTTTCTCCTGACTTCCTGAGGTGGAGGCCTCAACGAAGTTTTTCTTTGCTCCCATAAAGGTCTCTTTAGCGTGATTAAGATCAAAATCTACTTCCTTCTCAGTAGCCTTGTGCACACATCCATCTTCCTTAGGCTGCTTACCTTTATCTACACTAGTAGTCATACCACTCCTTAGAATGATATTTATGCTATGATACCACTCCTTGCGCACACATCCATCTTCCTTAGGCTGTTAGTGATGCACCTTCTTTTCCTACATCTTTTCCATAAGGACAGGACATTTCTCTATGACATGGTCAAACTGTCAATAATACTGACATGATGGATGCATGGGATTTGTACAATCTCATTCGAAATGCCCGACTTTGCCAAAGTTGTAGCAGATTACCTGCTGACACCCTTGACTAGGCCCAACGCCTCTTCCTCGTCCTCGGCCCTGGAATCCTCCACGCGCTGCTCCTGCACCTTGATCCTGAGGTTAATTCTTTGCCTGCATCCTATAGGTAGGGGTTCTATCCATCATCAGCTCATAAATCCTACATTGGCATTCATTGTGTCCTACAGACTTATAGAAATTGAAAAATAATTTCTAAGGGGTCTGTACAAACTTCTACAATAAATGGCAGTATAAGTAGCATGTTTTCTTGTAACCTGAAAAATAACGCACCATAGCACAACTCCCATTGTTAGGGCCCTATACTACTAGTGTAACCCCTTATTGTTATTAGTACAACCCCCTTATAGAAGCCCACTATTGTTATTATTGTGCCCTTACATTATTATTGTTATGTCAGTTTTGATTATATTATGACCCCTTAGACTCCTATATATAGAAAGGAGGTCTTGTCATTTGTATCATCCAAGAATTGTTTATTTAAGTTTTCAGGAACGTAGCTAGGATTGAAGGACCTACTTCTTGAGTTGTACTAGTTTCTGGCATTTTCTCCTGACTTCCTGAGGTGGAGGCCTCAACGAAGTTTTTCTTTGCTCCCATGAAGGTCTCTTTAGCGCGATTAAGATCAAAATCTACTTCCTTCTCAGCAGCCTTGCTCACACATCCATCTTCCTTAGGCTGCTTACCTTTATCTACACTAGTAGTCATACCACTCCTTAGAATGATATTTATGCTCTAATCTTCTTCACGAGGCTCAACCCTCATCATTTGAATGTTTTGCATAGGCTGTTAGGGATGCACCTTCTTTTCATACATCTTTTCCATAAGGGCAGGACCTTTCTCTATGACATGGTCAAACTGTTGACAATACTGACATGATGGATGCGTGGGATTTGTACAATCTCGTTCAAAGTGCCCAGCTTTGCCAAAGTTGTAGCAGATTACCTGCCGACACCCTTGACTAGGCCCAACACCTCTTCCTCATCCTCGGCCCTGGAATCCTCCACGCGCTGCTCCTGCACCTTGATCCTGAGGTTAATTCTTTGCCTGCATCCTATAGGTAGGGGTTCTATCCATCATCAACTCATAAATCCTACATTGGCATTCATTGTGTCCTACAGACTTATAGAAATTGAAAAATAATTTCTAAGGGGTCTGTACAAACTTCTACAATAAATGGCAGTTATAAGTAGCATGTTTTCCTGTAACCTGAAAAATAACGCACCATAGCACAACTCCCATTGTTAGGCCCCTATACTACTAGTGTAACCCCTTATTGTTATTAGTACAACCCCCTTATAGAAGCCTACTATTGTTATTATTGTGCCCTTACATTATTATTGTTATGTCAGTTTTGATTATATTATGACCCCTTAGACTCCTATATATAGAAAGGAGGTCTTGTCATTTGTATCATCCAAGAATTGTTCATTTAAGTTTTCAGGAACGTAGCTAGGATTGAAGGACCTACTTCTTGAGTTGTACTAGTTTCTGGCATTTTCTCCTGACTTCCTGAGGTGGAGGCCTCAACGAAGTTTTTCTTTGCTCCCATGAAGGTCTCTTTAGCGCGATTAAGATCAAAATCTACTTCCTTCTCAGCAGCCTTGCGCACACATCCATCTTCCTTAGGCTGCTTACCTTTATCTACACTAGTAGTCATACCACTCCTTAGAATGATATTTATGCTCTAATCTTCTTCACGAGGCTCAACCCTCATCATTTGAATGTTTTGCATAGGCTGTTAGGGATGCACCTTCTTTTCATACATCTTTTCCATAAGGGCAGGACCTTTCTCTATGACATGGTCAAACTGTTGACAATACTGACATGATGGATGCGTGGGATTTGTACAATCTCGTTCGAAGTGCCCAGCTTTGCCAAAGTTGTAGCAGATTACCTGCCGACACCCTTGACTAGGCCCAACACCTCTTCCTCATCCTCGGCCCTGGAATCCTCCACGCGCCGCTCCTGCACCTTGATCCTAAGGTCAATTCTCAGCCTGCATCCTATAGGTAAGGGTTCTATCCATCATCAGCTCATAAATCCTACATTGGCATTCATCGTGTCCTACAGACTTATAGAAATTGAAAAATAATTTCTAAGGGGTATGTACAAACTTCTACAATAAATGATAGTTATAAGTAGCATGTTGTCCTATAACTTGATAGATAACGCACCATAGCGCAACTCCCATTGTTAGGCCCCTATACTACTAGTGTAACCCCTTATTGTTATTAGTACAACCCCCTTATACAAGCCCACTATTGTTATTATTGTGCCCTTACATTATTATTGTTATGTCGGTTTTGATTATATTATGACCCCTTAGACTCCTATATATAGAAAGGAGGTCTTGTCATTTGTATCATCCAAGAATTGTTCATTTGTGTAATATAAAGGATGTTTCCCTCTCGAAGAGGCTTATTTTGAAGGCGTTTATCTATATTTTCTATCTTTTTTTGAGCTAGGTTCATAACATCCTAGCATGAAACACCTGGTCGTCTATTAACCTTATGAAAATTTTGTTGTTACATGTACGGATTAGTGGTCCTTAAAATAAATCTGATATAAATTTTCTAAGCCAAACAACTTCCCCACAAACTACACTTTGCAACAATGTAATCAAATTCAACACTACTCAAAGTATCTTTCTTCTCGTTCATCCATGAGATCATGGAAGATCCCAAACTAAAGCATCCGCCTGTAGTGCTTCTTCCATCTGTCTCATTGCCACCCTAATTAGAACTTGTCTATCCCATGATTTGGATTTCATTACGAGCACATCAAAGGAAGTGATGTATGGTCCCATGTAGATATTTGAGGATGTGTTTGGTTGCTAACTAATGGTCATGCTTTGGCTCCATATGAAATTGACCGAGGGCATTATCTGTAAAAAAAATTCCAGGTCCAGTATTTACAAGATACATCAAGGCTCCAATCAACTATTTATAGCAAGTAGGATCCACCAAACTAAAATATGAACTCCTAAACTTCTTTAGATTAGTAACCATAGGATTTCTCATTGGCTTGATATCCACCCAACCAATTTTTTTTAGTATCTTGATCACATATTTTCCTTGACTACGATGTATTTCACCTCGTTTCTGCCAAACTTCTAGTCCCAGAAAGTAGTGCATTAGCCGAAGATCCTTCGTGTCAAATTCAACTGCCAATTTCCTCTTGCATTCTTTAATTCATTGTTCCACACATGTACCAAGTAGGTCATCCACATACAAGAGTATGATCACTGGTTCAATCTTGACCACTTTGATCTAAAGGTTAGGATCTGCAGAACTCTTGACAAATCCAAATCTCAATACGTATGCATGTTGGAAATAATACTGAGAGGGGGGGGGGGTGAAAAAATCAGTATTATCAAGTCAAATATTCCTTTTCAAAATCAAATGATATACGCTACTTCAGTTATTTAAAACCCGCGTATTACACAAACTATGCAGAAGGAAACCTGCGTATACAAAGCAACTTTTAATTTACTTTACTTTCTGAATGATGATTTGTTAATCTGTTGTTTAGAAATCAAATAACAGTAACCAGAAGCAGTTAAAACAGGAGCAGAAAGACAATCACACACAAAGAACACAAAGATTAAGTGGAAACCCAATGTGGGTTGAAAACCACCTGCTTGTAATATCGTCTCTATCTTTTCAATTAGAACTCTTTTTAACAATGTACTGTGCAGTCCTTTACCAGTACGCAGGCTGCAACATGCAGAGAGCTACAACCCTCTCTCGTTCTCCAGTTTCTCCTGGAAGGGAGCTACAACCCCCTTTAGCTCTTGCACTAGCCAAGATACTAGTACGTAGGTGTTGACCTACATAAGGCTACAACCTTCTCTTTCTTCCAGGGACCACGTTTCATAAATTTTCAGACTGGATCCATGAACATCAATCAATCATCAACCATTCTCCTTTTCACCAATTAGATCTGAATCAAGTAGATACTTCTCTGATAGTTGTACCCAAAACACAGTACCAGAAACCACACACCAAAATCTGAACCCAGAACACAACAGCAATAAACTGAAGCAGCTAGATCACAACTCAAAACATATATGCTATTTGAATAACCTGCAACATGCGTGCATACACTTCTGTGTTTGGAAAAACCTGCGTATATGCTGTTTTCATTCACTGAACCAGCGTGTATACGCGCCTTCACTTCACTGAACCTGCGTACAAATCTATAAAGGATAATTCGCTCTTTTAGATATTCAAACACTAATTAACCCAGATTATCAGTGTTATAGAACAAGCAAGCGCCACATATAACAGACCAAAATCATACAAATATACTATCATTCAAGCTTAAAGATTATGACCCATCAATAGAACTTATCCTTCTCTTGCGCTAAGTTCCTCCTTCATTCAGATCTAGATCTGCACCATAACCCAATTACCAGTATTCTAGATCTACCACTTTCTGAGATTTTCAATAATAATTCAGATGATACTTTTCCACATGATCTCCTTCCTCTTTTATAGTCTTAGACCTTCCACAATACCACGGTCCAAAACCATAATAAAACAATACCACGGACTCAATACTTGGGATCAACACTTCTGACAAGGTACCATGGTCCAAAACCATAGGTTCAAGTACTAAGGACTAACTACCACGGACCAAAGGTAAGTTATCCAACATATACGCGCTTTTGTCACGTATAACCCACGTGTATACGCGTCTTCGTCTAGATGAACATGCGTATATGTCTTTTTCTTCATTCTGAAAGCCTGAACTGAGATCTGTTACCAAAGATAGTTGCCATCAAGGACAACACCTGTGCCATAGCTCTAAATCAGTGCCATAGTGCCAACAATCTCCCCCTTTGGACTTGATGGCAACCCCAAGATCCTCAATGTCATTCATTCTCCCCCTTTGTCATCAAGGGCAAAGGGTTGTGTTCCTCCTGAGTACATGCTGAAATCTCTACCCTGCTATGCTGACCATGCTCCCTCTGACTGTATGCAAGATCTGCAAAAGATGTTCTTCAAGAAGAACCATGACATATACATCATAAAAGACCTTCCTATCTTCAAAAGACTCAATACATACATCCATCACCCAACCACGTGGGGATCATCTACCCAACCAAGTGGGGATACATAAGAAAATTACATATGACAACCAAGTACATTACATCTTCATCCCAGGCGTAGTGGGGAAACCAAAATAGGCCGTTACGTGACCTTGACACCATAAATAGAGATACATGACATAGAGACGAAATATGTAGAGCAGGACTTATAAAAGTCACCAAATATTGATAGCAACAGCATCTGTCAATCACCATTCAGATCAGCAACCAGGATTTCCTTATGTTCTCCCTCTGCAATTGTTCCACCAACAACATATGTGAACAAGAACCAAAAGCTTCTAAGATAATGCCAACAATGCATCATTAGAAGTTTATCTGCTCCCCCTGAACCTGTGCCGGATGGCCTATATCAGGATATCTTCAACCAGAGCCTATCCCTACAGATATCCATCAAACCTCCATATACGTGATTGTCTCTGCACAAACTGGCGTATGTACACGGATCCTCCTTAGGCAACTCGCGTACACCACTTCTTCTCTGAAACAGACAAGTTTAACAGCAAGATGATGCATCAACTACTCCCAGCTTTTGTTTGAGATATTCAAAAGTTTCCCTGGACAGTGGTTTGGTGGAATATCAGCAACTTGTTCCTTAGAAGGAACATACTCCAATTTGACCTTTTGTTCCAACACTTGTTCCCGGAGAAAGTGATACTTAATCGGTATGTGCTTGGTCTTTGAATGCATGACTGGGTTCTTTGAAATGCTAATTGCACTTGTATTATCACATAAGATGGAGATAGGTGGTGTACAAATGATCTGAAAATCCTGCAAGGTTTGCATCATCCAAAGGAGTTGAGTGCAGCAAGATGCAGCTGCCACATATTCCGCTTCAACTGTAGACAAAGCAATCGAACTCTATTTCTTGTTGAACCAAGATACTAATCTGGAACCCATAAAGAATGCACCACCACTTGTGCTCTTTCTATCATCCACGCTTCCAGCCCAATCTGCATCTGTATAGGCATGAAGAGTGAGATCTGTATCTCTAGGATACCATAAGCCATAGTTTTGAGTTCCTTGAAGATACTTGAAAATTCTCTTTACTGCCTGAAGATGGGTTTCCTTAAGATTTTGCCTAAAATCTTCCCACTATTCCCACTACATGCATGATGTCTGGTCGGGTACCTGTCAAATAAAGAAGACTTCCAATCATGGATCTGTAGGTTGGTTGATGCACTGCTGCTGATTCATCATTTGTACTGAGGCTGCATCCTATAACCATGGGTGTACATACTAGTTTTGCATCTTCCATGCCATATTTCTCCAAAATCTGCTTGAGATACTTGGTTTGAGACAAAAAGATACCGCCTTCATTTTGTTGGATTTGTAATCCAAGAAAATATGTCAGTTCTCCAAGCAAGGACATTTCGAATTCTTTCTGCATCACCCAGGAAAAGCTTTGACTCATAGATTCTTCATTGCTGCCAAAGATAATATCATCTACATACACAACAAGTATTAGCAATTTGTCATTTTCAATTTTTATATAAAGATTGCTATCTACTGATCCTTTTGAAAAACCTTGTTGATAAAGATATTTGTCCAAATGGTAGTACCAAGTCCTTGGAGCTTGTTTAAGGCCATAGAGAGCCCTTTTTAGTCTGCATACAAGATTTGGATCATTCCCAAGAATGAAGCCATCTGGTTGCTCAACGTACACTTCTTCTTCTAAGTCTCCATTCAGAAAGGTTGATTTCACGTCCATTTGAAATACTTTGAAGTTTTGAAAGCTTGAGAGAGCAAGGAACATTCGGATGACCTCAAGTCTTGCAACGGGAGAAAAAGTTTCTTCAAAGTCTATTCATTCTCGTTGAGCATACCCTTTACAAACAAGTCTGGCCTTGTTTCTATTACTTCCCCATTTTCATTCAACTTGTTTTTGAAGATCCATTTTGTCCCTATGACATTCCTATCTTTTGGTCTAGGAACCAACTCCCAAGTGTTGTTCTTTTTTATTTGTTCAAGTTCTTCATCCATTGCCTTGACCCAGCATTCATCTTTGCAAGCCTATCTTACATTTTGTGGTTCAGTGGAGGAGAGTAATGCCAAATAGATTGAATCTTTTTCAATTGTTCTTCTTGTTTGTATTCCAACCTCTTTTTGCCCCAAAATTTGAGATTCTGGATGATTCTTATGAACGTACCTGGATGGAGTCTTTTCTTCTATCCTTATTTGTTCTTCAGGCTCCTCATGGGTTTCTTCTTCATAGGTTTCTTCTTCATAGGTTTCTTCTTCATCATGAATCTGATTTGATGTGGATGGATAGTCCTCATCATCTTCGAAATCTTCATAATTTACTTGCCTAGGAATGTTTCCTTCTTCATCAATCACTACATCAATGCTGTCAAAAATTCTTCCAAGTCTTTTATTGTAACACTTATATGCTTTACTGTAGGGAGAATATTCAAGGAGAATGTCTTCATTTTCTCTAGGTTCAAGCTTCCCAAGTTGTTCATCATTATT
Organism: Pinus taeda; assembly: GCA_000404065.3. NCBI lineage: Eukaryota > Viridiplantae > Streptophyta > Pinopsida > Pinales > Pinaceae > Pinus > Pinus taeda. Next base: position 100,223 of record APFE031004602.1, on the reverse strand, counting down.
CTTAATATAGCATTTGCTTCCAAAAATTTTGAAATGTTTTACCGAAGGAGTCTCACCATACCAGAGCTCATGAGGAGTTTGAGTGCTGTTCACTCGGACATTTGTTTTGTTGAGAATAACAACCGCAACATATGCAACTTCACCCCAGAAGGTTGCAGCAGTTCCGAACTCATCAAGCATAGCATGACCCATCTGTTGAATCGTTCTGTTCATCCTTTCCACTACTCCATTTTGTTGAGGAGTCTTGGCTGTAGAGAATTCCATTCTTATTCCATGTTCTTCACAAAAATCGAAAAAATCATTTGAGGTAAACTCCCCACCTCTATCAGACCTGAGGCATTTAATTTTGTGATCTGATTTGTTTTCAACTAAAGCTTTGAAGGATTTGAATTTTTTGAAGGCTTCATCTTTGTGCTTCATAAGTCCTATCCAAACCATCCTTGAATATTCATCAATGAATAATATAAAGTATTCTTCTCCTTGAGGTGACCTTTTCCTAAATGGACCACATACATCAGTATGGACAAGCTCAAGTGGCCTCCTTGCTGATGCTTCCTTCTCAAGGAAGTTAGTTCTGGTTTGCTTACCAAACTGACATGATTTGCATATAGTATTGTCTGGAATTTTGATGTCTGGAAGTCCACGAACTGCCTGGTATTTGCATGCTTTCCTTATCTGTGAGAAACTTAGATGCCCCAACCTCCGGTGCCATAGCCAGTGCTCATCATTCTTGCTCAAATAGCATTGTTGTTGTCCTTCTTCAAATATGTATAAATTATTTGGAGTTCTTATGCCTTTGATCACTGTTTTTCCTGTATCAAGATCATGAACACTATAACCATTTGATCGAAATATTACCTCAGTTCCTTGATCACACATCTAACTGACACTCAGTAGATTATGCTTCAAGCCATCAACATACAATACATTTCCAGCTTTGACTTTTTCTTTCAACTGAATAGTGCCTTTTCCTTTTATGACTGCAGGGGTATCATTTCCAAAAGAAACTTTCTTTCCCTTTTCTAAAGCACTATATGATTGAAGTTTTTCTTTATCACCTTTCATATGCTTTGAGCATCCATTGTCGATGTACCATTGATTTTCCTGTCCTTCTGCGTATAAAGCTATCCCACATCTTTCTGGTTGCAGTTCCTTCATTCTCCATGTTCTGGCACTTGAGGTTTGTTCCTTCTGAGTTGTCTTCCAAAACCTTCTCTTGCATTTAGAGTCTTCATGACCGAAGTTATTGCAAATAGAACATTCAATTTCATTTTCAAGGGCGGAAAAGTTGTTATAGGTCCTTTTCATAATTCCAGTCACACTTCTTTGTTTTTGAGCTTCTCTAGTCATGATTGTCTTATAGGCAACACATTGAACTGCTTTGTGGCCAAAGTTATGGCAAGAGAAACATTGGCCATTGAAGAAACTCCTGCGATTATCAAATCTACCAGCTAAATGATTGTAGTTTCTATTGCATCCATTCTTGAGGCGAATTGAGAAGATTTTACCTGTGGCTGGTTGTAGCTTTTGTTCATCCTTAAGGTGGAATGCCCCCGATTTACCTAGTAGTCTTTGTTTATTCTTGATGTAAATCGTCCTTGTTTTACTTGGTGATCTCCATTGGGTTTTTGCTCATTCCTCCTTGCTGCATCTAGATAACTTTTTGAGGTGGATGGTTTCTGTGCTTGAGATGGTTCTTCATTATATCCCAGACTTGTCTTGTTTAGAGGGGAATGTTGCACATTGATAATCTCATCTAGAGTTTCAGATCCTTTAACAAATCTAAGATTAAGAGCTTTGGTTTTCTCAATCTCTTTTCTAAGTCCCACAATTTCACATTCCAATTTTTCATGATGTTTTTCGCTTTCAGTCGGTTGACATTGCAGAGAATCAATAATCACATTTTTCTCTTCTAAATAAAGTTTGAGATTAGAAATCTCTTCATAAAGACCTTCTTCATCTATAGCATACATATAATCATCATGTTCAAAAGCCATTAAAAGTTTATACTCATTACCTCGTTCATCTTCATCACTATTTGAGAGTCCATCACTATCTTCATGATTGTAATAGCTTTTCTTATTTACACTCTGTTTCTTGTTCCATCTAACAGGTTCCTTACCCTTAACAATCTTATCCTTATGAGGGAATTTGGCAGCATAGTGACTGACTCTTCCACAAGCAAAGCATTTGAAAGGTAACTTACCTCTGAATCTTCCAGTACCTCTTTGAAGGTTCTTGACAAAGTTTGATTCTTCCTCTTCTTCTGAGACGTGTCCTGACTCATAGTAATCTCCTTTTCCTGAAGCCTTGAAAGCAGCTTCTCTCCTGTCTGATGGTCCTCCTTTCCTCATTTCATAAGCAGTCAAGATTCCGTACAGTTGTGACATGGTAAGATTTTGTAGATTCTCTTTCTCTTCTATTGTAGAAACTTTAGATTCAAACTTAGGGGACAAAGATCTTAGAAAATTTTCAACCACAATAGCCTCTTTTATTTCTTCACCCAAGTTTTTCATACAATTAACAATCTCATCTACACGTACGAAATAGTTAGCCACACTTTCATCATTGCGCATTCTGAGATTTTCATACTGAATTTTGAGAGTTTGAAGTTTTGCTCGTTTTACCTGTTCATATCCTTCATAGCTCAGAACAATCTTGTCCCATATTTCTTTTGCGGATTTATACTGCATAACCTTGACGAATTCTGATTGAGAGAGACATCCTAATAGGGTAGTGACAACCTTTGCATTTGTTTCATATTTCTTCTTCTCAGCCGGATCTGTAGGAGTTGCTGATGGAAAAGTGTACCCTGTATCTATGATATCCCAGACTTCTGTACCAAGAGATTGAAGATAGGCAGTAATTCTTACCTTCCAATATACAAAGTTTGTCCCATAAAAAATTGGTGTTCTGATGGATGCTTCTCTCTCGTAGTTGCTCATGATGATGGATCTTCCTTCAAGCGATCAAGCTTCTTCAGAAGTACCTACTCTAATACCAATTTTTGGAAATAATACTGAGAGGGGAGGTGAATCAGTATTATTTAGTCAAATATTCCCTTTTTCAAATCCAGATGATATACGCTACTTCTGTTAATTAAAACTGCGTATATACGCAACTATGTAGAAGGAAACCCACGTATGCAATGCAAACTTATAATTTACTTTATCTTACAGATGTTGATTAGTAATCTCAGTATCAGAATCGAATAACCAGTAACCAGATTCAGTAAAACAGAGTAGAAGACAATCACACAAGAACACAAGATATAAGGTGGAAACCCAATGTGGGCGAAAACCACCTACTGCAATTCGTCTCTATCTTCTTTTAATTAGAAACTTCCTTTTACAATGTACTAGTGCAGTCCTTTACCAGTACGCAGACTGCAACCTGCAGAGAGCTATAACCCTCTCTCATTTTCCAGCTTCTCCTGGAAGGGAGCTACAACCCCCTTTGCTCTTGCACTAGCGAAGATACTAGTACGTAGGTGCTAGCCTACTGAAGGCTACAACCTTCTCTTTCTTCCAGGGACCACGTTTCATAAATTTTCAGATTGGATCCATGATCATCAATCAATCATTAAAAATTTCTGCATCAAACAGTCTCCTTTTCACTAATTAGCATTGAATCAAGTAGACACTTCTCTGACAGCTGTACCCAAATCATAGTAATAGTAACTACACACCAAATTCTGAACCCAGGACACTGGAGTAATAAATAGAAGCAGCTAGATCACAACTCAAAATATATACGCTACTTTAATAACCTGAAACCTGCATGCATATGCTTCTTTGTTTGGAGAAACTTGTGTATACGTTGTTTTCATTCACTGTACCAGCGTGTATACGCGTCTTCGCTTCACTGAACCTGCGTACAGATCTATAAAGGATAATTCGCTCTTTCAGATATTCAAACACTAATTAACCCAGATTATCAGATTTATAGATCAAGCAAGCGCCGCATATAATAGATCAAAATCATACAAAGATACCATCATTCAAGTTTAAAGATTATGACCCATCAATAGAACTTATCCTTCTCTTTGCGCTAGGGTTCCTCCTTCATTCAGATCTAGGTCTACACCATAACCTTAATCACCAATATTTCAGATCTAGCACATTATTAGATATTCAATAATTCAGATGATCATTTGCCAAATGATCTCCTTCCTCTTTTATAGTCTTATGCCTTTCACAATACCATGGTCCAAAACCATAATAAATCAATACCATAGATCCAATACCTGGGATCAACACATCTGATGAGACACCATGGTCCAAAACGATAGGTTCAAATACCAAGGATTAACTACCATGGTCCAAAAGTAAGTTCTCCAACATATACGCGCTTTTGTAACGTCTAACCCGCGTGTATATGCGTCTTCGTCTAAATGAACCTGCGCATATGTTTTTTCCTTCATTCTAAACACCTGAACTGAGATCTGTTACCAAAGAGAGTTGCCATCAAGGACAACACCTATGCCATAGCTCTAAATTAGTGCCAAAATGCCAACACTCTTTTCCCACAATCATACTTATTGAATTCCTCTCTTCATGGTTAGCTGCTCGGCCCTCTTGCGAACCTTTCACTGCAAATATCTCTATCATATCTAGCTCAGAGTGAACTTGGCTCCATTATTCAGAGCATTCGAAAGATTGTTCAAATGGATTTTTCTTTGTTCATTTCAAACTAGGATTCTGGCATTTCGACTAGCTCATCAAATGATTCCTCTATCTTGGGTGAATTTCATTCCTCTTATCATTTTCCCAACAACAAATCCATTCATAGTTGTTGTGTGCTCCCTGCTATTCATTGTTTAGAATATTTCTCCTCATATTTCTGTCATGCAGGTGAGGCACTTCAACTTGTGTTGATGGTTATGACAGATACTCACTATCTTGGCATGACTCTTGAAAATGATCAGATTTATTTTTTCTTACAAGATTCCCATCATGATCCCATCTGTTAAATCGAGAATTCACCCTTTCACAGATCACGAGGTTGTCCAAACAACCATTATGAATTTCACGACTCAATCATTGAATGGTTGGAACAATCTTACTTGGCAAACCATGTTCCAGGTAACAAGCTTCAATCCTTCCTCTTGCTTGCTAAGAATCTTGGTGTAGAGAAGGACACTCGCAAGAAGCTTTAGAGGCTTGTTTAGAAACCTGTATCTATCATAGAGGTAAGCATGTGTATTGGGTGGTTTTGTTGCATCTTTCCACCAACATGCAAGACCTTCCTTTCCGTGTGCAGCTTGTTCTAGTTTTTGTATTTTCTGTTGCACATTACTTCTTATCTGTTTTAATCGCTTGTATCTTTGTGTATTTAGGTCAGGAGAGACTATGATGGATTCATTGGAAATTTCATTTCATGTAACACTGAATGTTTAGTTGTTGGGATAGGAGTAGGATTAGTTGCATCTCATTTTCCCTTCCTTGCGCTCATCTTGAACTCCTAGTCTGTCAGGGTTTTCTTATTTTACATCATGCTGCTTTAGCCATTTTTCATCTTTATCTTCTAGTTTTGCTTCCTTGTTGTGTATGCCTTTCCTCTTATCTTGTTTTTCCTTTCATGTTGAGTTTTCCATTTGTTTGCACTACGTGAATAAGTGTTGTGCCTATGTTATGTTGTAGTTTCTAAATGGGTATAAGGCTAAAGTTCAAAGAGCCTTGTGACACTGCAATGCTTGGCCAGTCTTGTGTTCGTCTTCCTTGTGCTTGGTTGTAACTTCTAGAGGATGTAGTCTTGATGGAAAATAAAATCCATCTATAAGGAAAGTTTTGGTCAAACCATGAACCCATGTCTAGTCTGGGAAACCTCATGCCTATACTCAGTTTTTTGGTCTAGTGTGCTCAAGCTTATCCAACTAGTAGAAAGGGAGAAGGCGAAATCTAGATGGTTAAACCTGAATTAGAGGTCTTTATATGCTTATTTGAAGGAACAACCTCTCCTATTCTCAATAAGTTGGGATCCCTCTTCTGCCCCAAAACTAAATACGTGCCTACGTATAGTTCTCATCCAAAAAATAACAAAGGTGAAAGAAGAGAAAGGCTTCCTGAGTAGAGAGGTGAAATAGGAAACTCCACCAAGGTACTATCCAGGATCGCTGGCAGTGGAGCAATGCTTGTGTTCCTGCGAGACTTTGTTGGGGTATTGTTGAGGCTTGCTGGCAGTAGAGAAACACCAAAGATGAAAAAATATACTTTGAAAATCTTAAGCTCATGAGCCAAATTACCCTTCCCGATTTGAAACACTGTGATCTGGCTGAATTTTGTGTTGTGTTCAACTGATTCCGTACAAGGTGAACCATGTCTATCCATGGAGTAAGTGGGAAAGATAAAGTGATCTTCATAACGAATAAATAATCCTTGAAAGGCCAAGGCGCTGTACTGAAAATGAACCAAAATAGAGAAATTGGTACTCAACCAGAGTGTCACCAAGTGTTGTAGTGGTTGCAACACCCTCAAAAATTTTGTTTTGGATCCAAGTTTTGGAGCCTTCCTTGGTTTTTCATTTGATGTTTGCAAACAATTGAGCTCACTTGATGATCTCTTATCAAGTCTTTCCATCTTTTTGCTTTTTTGACTGGTGGTCATCTTTTGGGATGTTGATTTCTTTGTCATGATTGCGATCTTATTCTAGTGATTTTGAAGTTTTTTCTTTATGTGTTTGGGTTTTCTTCGCTATGCAGACATCCGTCTTAATCACACACAAAGATGTAAGTAATGTCGTGCAAGTGTCATCACGGTTGTTCGAAGGTCTATCAGAAGTGTCGCGCTTGTCTCTCTCAACTCTAAGAAAAGCGCACTAAGGGGATGTTTTGTCTTATTGTAATGGTGGTCTATGTCATCTCGTCATCAAGTATGCTAAGTGTATGATCACAATGTTAGTCTGCACAAGCTTACTTGCTTTCGACACTTAGCCATTTTCCTGAAAATTTCATCAAGCCAACAACCCTCTTCGACCAGACCCTGACTGAGTTGCACTACACAGTATCAACCTATTTGGTGTGGAGCATGATTATTTAGAGGTCTTTGTTTCAGCTGGATGTATACCCCAGGAAGTTTGTACACCCCTCCATGTGGGGGGTTGCGGGGGGGGGTCGATCCCCCCCGGCTGGGGGGTCCAGGAGCTAGCGGTCCCCCGGCGGGGGTTTCAAAGGCAGCAGCCCCAAAGCTAAAAAAAGATGTAAAATTGCCTTGTAAAAGTATAGTAATTTCTAGTCAATCTGGGCAGTTCATTAGGCAGATGATCTGATGGTAGAACGTATGTTTAGTTTAGGGTTTTTTGACCTAGAAGGAAACCCCTCCCTTTGTATGAGGGCACTGTATTTGAGGTTGTGTAATAGATGTGTATTCTTTGAGTGAGAAACAAAGAGGTGAGACTGTGAGAGAAAACAGAGGATATTACAATATATCTGTTGTAGGTCGTGTCTCTTCATTTTGCTGGATAATAGAAAAGAAGGACTGGTTATTCAGGGTGGATGTAGCCCAAACTGGGTGAACCACATATATCTGTGTCTCTCTGGTTTTATGTGTTTATATTTATGCAATATTCTATGTGTTCCATTGCTTTGTAATATATAATTTTCTAACAACTGGTATCAAAGTCGAAGGTCTATTTGGCTGATAAACTCACAGGAAAGAAGGGTTTCTCGTTCGAGTGGGAGCAATGGCGGAAGATGGTAATTTTAGGGTCGAGAAATTTAACGACCAAAACTTCTCGTTGTGAAAGATGCAGATGGAAGATTATCTATATTAAAAAGATATGTACCTACCATTGGGCGGAAAAACAAAGATGTCGATGGGTATGACAGATGAAGAATGGAACCTTCTCAATAGAGAGGCACTCAGAACAGTACGGTTGTGCCTCGCAGCGTCAGTCACCTTCAACATTTCAAATGAAACAATGACAGAGGGTTTGACTAAGGCGTTGGAGAAACTATATGAAAAACCATCGGCCTCAAATAAGGTATTTCATATGAAACAATTATTTAATATGAAGATGTCGGAAGGTGGATCTGTTGCAGACCATTTAAATGATTTTAATATTATTACAAGTCAGTTATGCTCGTTAGGGGTAAACTTTGATGATGAAGTTAGAGCTCTGTTATTCTTGTGCTCATTTCCAAAAAGTTGGAATGGTTTAGTAATGGCCATTTGTGACTCTGTTTCTGGATCTAGTACTTTAAAGTTTGATGATGTTGTCAGTGCTATCCTTAGTAAGGAAATGCGACACAAAAGGTATGGCAAGACATCAGGTAATGCTTTGAGTGCAAAGTCTAGGGGAAGAAAAATGGAAAGAGGAAAGAGCTCAGGATATCATAGTAAATCAAGGAAAGGTAGATCCAAGTCTAGATCAAGGAAGTGTGCTAGAAATTTGGAAAGAAAGGACACCTAAAGAAATACTGTAGATCTCAGAAGGGAAAAGAAGCAGATGCAAAGCAAGAAAACAATCATGAAGCAAATGTGACAGGTGAGGTGTTACAAGATGCTTTGATTCTTTCTTTCGAAAATATTACTAATTCCTGGGTGGTAGATTTAGGGGCCTCATTCCATGCCACACTTGATAAGAAATATTTTCATGACCATGTTCACGGAAATTTTGGACAAGTCCATTTAGGTGATGATAAACCCTGTAAAATTGTTGGAATGGGTAAGGTTCTTGTAAAACAGCAGAATGGAAACCAATGGCTACTAAAGGAGGTAAGTCATGTTCTGCATCTGAAGAAAAATCTAATTTCAATAGGGCAGTTAGGTGGTGAAGGTTGTGTGACAACTTTCATAGATAAAGTTTGGAAGGTCACTAAAGGAGCCCTGGTAATAGAAAAAGGTGAAAAGGTTAGTACATTGTATTTATGCAATGGTATTTCTAACTCTGTTAATGCTTTAACTTCCAAAGGAGCAGATGCAACATTATGGTATCATAGGCTCGGAAACATGAGTGAAAAGGGGATGAAGATTCTTCACTCAAGGAATCTGTTGTTGGGTTTGAAGAATGTTGATTTGGACTTCTGTGAGAATTGTATTTATGGAAAGCAGAAGAGAGTCAGATTTCTTAGAGTTGGGAAATAAAAGAAGAGTGAAAAATTAGATCTTGTGCATAGAGATGTATGGGGACCTACTCAAGTATCATCTCTCAGTGGCTCTCATTATTATGTTACTTTTATTGATGATGCAACTAGAAAAACTTGGATTTATTGTACTAAGAATAAATCTGATGTATTTGATACTTTCAAGAAATGGAAAGATTTAGTTGAGATTGAGACAATAAAGAAATTGAAGTGTCTCAGATCAGACAATGGAGGTGAATATTGCAGCAAAGAGTTTGATAGGTATTGTTCAGAGCATGGAATTCATAGAGAGAAGATAGTTCCAAGAACACCACAAGAAAATGGTGCATTAGAAAGGATGAACAGAACAATCATGGAGCGTGCAAGGTGCATGAGATTGCATGCAGGATTGCCTTTACAATTTTGGGCAGATGTTGTAGATACTACTATTTATCTAATAAATAGAGGGCCTTCAAGTTCCTTGGATGGTGGTTTTCCAGAGAAATCATGGATAGTTAAAAAGGTAAACTACTCTTTTTTAAAGCCTTTTGGTGGTGAGGCCTTTTTCCATATTAATAAAGAAAATAGAACAAAGCTTGAGGCAAAGTCAAAGAAATGTACCTTTATTGGATATGGTGTTAATGATTTTGGTTGTCGCTTATATGATTACAAAAATCACAAAATAATTAGGAGTAGAGGTGTAATATTCAATGAAAAGGTCTTGTATGAGAATCAGTTGCAGGAAAAGAAACAGGAAAAAGAAAACAAGGAATATGTAGTTCTTGATGAAATCACTGAAAAAGTAAAGGTGCCTAAAAATAATAATAATCAACAACCACAGCAACAGTAACCACCACCATAGCAACAGGCGCCCCAAACACCCGAAAGTGGTGTTAGAAGATCTACCAGAATAAGTTGACCCCCTGAACAATACTCTCCTTCATTATATTATTTGTTGTTGACTGATTCTGGTTAACTTGAATGTTATGAAGAAGCAGTGTAGGTTGAAAGTAGGAAGAAATGGGAGGTAGCCATGGAAGAAGAGATGGACTCCTTAATGCATAACCAGACTTGGGACTTAGTCAAGTTGCCTATAGGTAAAACTACATTGCAGAATAAATGGGTTTACAGGCTGAAGGAAGAAGATGGAGGAAAACAAAGGTACAAAGCTAGACTTGTGGTGAAGGGGTTTTCATAGAAGAAAGGTATTTATTTTGATAAGATATTTTCTCCTGTTGTTAAAATGACTTCAATCAGAACTATTTTAAGTCTTGTAGCAGCTGAAGATTTGCATCTTGAGCAGTTAGATGTAAAGACAGCCTTTCTCCATGGGTATTTGGAGGAAGAGATATATATGCAGAAGCCACAAGGATATGAGGTGAAAGGGAAGGAGAAACTTGTGTGCAGGTTGAAGAAGAGCTTGTATGGCTTAAAATAGGCTCCAAGGCAGTGGTATCTAAAATTTGACAAGTTTATGTCTGAATAAGGTTATACTAGATGTCACTTTGATCATTGTGTTTATCTGAAAAAGCAAAATGATGGCAGCTACATTATATTGTTATTGTATGTAGATGACATGCTTGTTGCAGGGTCTAACATGAAGGAAATAAATGTGCTCAAAAGAAAATTGGCAAATTCATTTGCAATGAAGGATTTGGGAGCTGCAAAACAAATCCTTGGTATGAGAATAACTAGAGACAGGAAAAATCGTAAATTAACATTGTCTCAGAATGAGTACATACAAAAGGTGTTGAAAATATTTAATATGCACAATGCAAAACCAGTTAGTACACCTTTCGCTAGCCATTTCAAACTTAGTAAGGAAATGTGCCCTAAGACCCAAGAAGACATGGATTATATGTCTAAAGTTCCATATGCATCAGCAGTTGGAAGCTTAATGTATGCAATGGTCTGCACAAGGCCTGATATTGCACATGCAGTGCGAGTTGTAAGCAGGTACATGAACAATCTAGGAAAGGAACATTGGATTGTAGTGAAATGGATTCTCAAATATTTGAAAGGTACCACAAATCAACTATTATGCTTTGGTGGTTCAAACATTTCTCTATAGGGATATGTTGATGCAGATATGGTAGGTGACAGAGATAGCAGGAGGAGCAATACATGATATGTATTGACTGAAGTGGAATAGCTGTCAGTTGGGTTTTTGAAAATCCAAAGTGTTGTTGCAGTTTCAACAACAAAAGCAGAGTATGTTGCTGCTACAGAGGCTAGTAAAGAAATGATTTGGTTACAAAGATTAATGGGTGAATTGGGTAAGAAGCATGATATGGGCACGTTATACAGTGATAGCCAAAGTGTCATTCATCTTGCAAAGAACTCAACATTTCATTCTAGGACTAAACACATACATCTGAAGTACCATTTCATACGATCAGTGTTGGAAGATGGAGAGTTGACGCTAGAAAAGATACACACTAGCTAGAATCCTGCAGATATGCTAACAAAAGTTGTAACCAAGGAGAAATTGAGAATATGCTCAGTTTCAATTGGTCTTCAAGGATGAAAATGATGATGAGAAATAGCCAGGTCCAAAGAGGAGTCATTATCCAACAAATGAAGCAGCGGTGGAGTTGCTACAATCATTCTCCAAGTGGGAGATTGTTTGGTGTTGAGCATGATTATTTAGAGGTCTTTGTTTCAGCCGGATGTATACCCCAGGAAGTTTGTACACCCCTTCATGTGGGGCGGTGTGTGGGGGACTTCTCCCCCCGTGGGGGTTTCCGGGCGGGCGATCCCCCCCGGCTGGGGGGTCCGGGGGCTAGTGGTCCCCCGGCGAGGGTTTCTGGGGCAACGTCCGCGAAGCTAAAAACATATGTAAAATTTCCTTGTAAAAGTATAGTAATTTCTAGTCAATCTCGGTGATTCATTAGGCATATCATCTGACGGTAGAACTTATGTTTAGTTTATGGTTTTTTGCCCTAGAAGGCAACCCCTCTCTTTGTTTGAGGGCATTGTATTTGAGGCTGTGTAATAGATGTGTATTCTCTGAGCGAGAAACAGAGAGGTGAGACTGTGAGAGAAAATAGAGGATATTACAGTGGATCTACTATAGATTGTATCTCTTCATTTTGCTGGATAATAGAAAGGAAGGACTCATAGTTTGGAGTGGATGTAGCCCAAACTGTGTGAACCATGTATATCTGTGTCTCTCTTGTTTTATGTGTTTTCTGTGTTTATATTTAAGCAATATTCTATGTGTTCCATTGCTCTATAATATATAATTTTCTAACGCAACCCTCAGTGAACTTGCTCTACTGCTGAGAACTGTGTAATGCTTGAGGTTCTCATCTAGGGCAACTCCACTACACAATCCTGAAGGTGAACAACCTCTCTGCCTCTGCGCCCATGACCAAATTGGACTGTGCATTTATTAAGCATAGTCATCATGCCTCCTTCTTGCCTACCAGGAGCCTTTATTGTGAGACCCGGGTCTACACTATTCTCCAAACTATGAAAACATGCCCAGCTGGTCCTCTACTACCTTTCTTTGCACTGTTCTAAGAAATTATGCAGAACTATTGTGTTGGACCTTATTTCCTTGTCTATAAGTTCCCTTCATTCTTGTCCTACACTATTCCCAAAAATTCCGCAGTCATGCTTAGTAGTTCCCTCAATAGCCCTGCTCTATCTTCCCTCTTGAAATTGCATAGAATTGTCCAACAGTCCCTCTGTAGCACCACACTTTCTACCCTCTAGAAACTGTGCATAATTGTCTAGTTTTCCCTTTGCAGCCCCACTCTGTCTTCCCTATGGAAACCGCGCATAGGTGTCCCACCTCAAAGTCCCATCTTGCAACTGAAACTGATGACTTTTACTTTGAATTTTTGCCTCCTAGTGGTCACTCCACAGTTTTTCCCGACAGTGTAGGTTATCCTCTTGGAATTCCTCATTCCATCCTAACTTGCACTCTGTGCTATCTTAGTGACTTGTCCTCCCTCCTTGTCACCTGGAACATGAGAAAAATGCATCATGCTAGAATAGGATGTTTTGGATTTGATGTCATCCCATCATGAATTAATTGCATGAATAGGTACATTGATGTATCATGGCGAGACGAAAAACAATATGACAAAGGAGCACACATGCTAGAGGACTTACCTAGAGTTGGACAAATGCACCAAACATGTTAAGGAACAAGTGAAATGAACACATGCATTGAACCATCAAGCAAGACCAAGACAATTGAAGACCTCGCAACACTATGCCATGCGGAGGAAAAGACAAAGCACACCAAGAGTACATCCATCACTCAACAGCGCAAAAACTTGACATGGACACCACAGTCAGCGAGTAAATGTCAATAATGTCATGTTGAGTTGTGTCATGAGCTATCTTGACCACATCACCATTATAGGCCATATCAATTATAACAAAATGTAACATAAAGTGAATTCCAATGGATGCACATAGAAGTCAAAGAGTCATGTAAGTTAACAATTCATGGGAAGTTGAATAGTCACAAGGGTAGTCCAAGAGTCACAAGGTTCAAGCATCACCCTTGGCTATATATACCCCTCCCATTTTATGATCAAGGAATTTTCACCTTGGCTTCTCCCACATAGCCTTTAGAGTTTGTACTCTATTATCTGATGAGCAAGGAGTGGCCCCATTGTTCCACTACTGGAACTAGTGATGTATGGTGTCCAGATGTCTCTTGCAACTTTTTCTTAATGTAGAAGCCTCTTAAGGCCAACATGTTTTCATGCATGTTTTATAGATGTTTGTAAGCCTACTCTTTAAACATCTGTAATGCATGTTTTCTTAGCCTGTACTAATATAATTGAACTACTTTGGTTGTTTTAGTACTTACATTGTTGAAGATGTGTTGTATTTATTATCATCGTTGTCTCATCCTCATAGACTACTCCATGGGATACTAGACAAACCACCTTTGTGTATTGGCAATCACCATTGTCACATCCTCGTGGAACACTCCACAGGATACTTGATAGACCATCCTTTTTCCTAGTTATAACAACCATCACATCCATGTGAACTACTCTATTGGGTGGTGTATGTGTTGTTCCCTTCACCTCAGTTTTAATGACTACTGCATCATCTGCATACTATTCCATTAGGTGCTAGACAAATCATTCTGGTTCACATGTGTCTGTTCACAGGTGGTACTACTTCCTCTCACTTATAAGCTCACTTTACTCTCCCCCTTTCTAGTAAAAGAACCTTGACACAGTTACATTACACACTCGCTAGGCACACATACCTTGTTGTTTGAAGATACCAGTGTCACAGTCTCATGTGTTGACACCTAGAGCCAAGGAATATATCTAAGTATATGGAAACCAGAACTTCATATTAGATGGGACTCTTACACCAAATGGTGTGAGGTCTAGTTTGGACTTCACATCAAGGAGATCCCCTTTGTTGGCGAGTCCAACACTGTCAACACATAATCATATTCTATTTTTCTACTTACTTGTGCAAATAAAGAAAGTAGGATTTGGCATGAGATATTTGGGAACTTGAATTTTAGATATATGTAGAAAATTAGCAAGCAAGGGATGGTTATAGGATTTCCAACCATTGAATGGATGTTCTCTTGGAAAGCATCCACAAGACAAGTTCGAGAAGGGGCATGCATGGAGAGCCTCTTCACCTCTAGAACTTGTACACATTAATATCATGGGTTCATTTCCAGCTTTCAATGAGAAAACAAATATATATGTTTCCATTTTTATATTATTACATGATATTCACTTGGGTTTATTTCCTAAAACTCAAGTCTGAAGTTTTTAAACATTTAAAGATTTTCAAAACGCATGCGGAAAATTTGACTGGAAAATACAGCAAAGTCCTCCACATAGATAATGGGAAGGAATATGTTAACAAAGATATTGAGAATATTTGTAATGAAGTAGACATACAATTCCTTACACTCCATAGAAAAATGGCGTGGTCAAAAGGAAGAACATATCTTTGAAAGAGATGGCCAATTTCATGTTTCATGCAATATCTATGCCATGAGAATTGCGCGTTGAAGCTATCAATTATTCCTCATACATGCAGAATAGATTTCATCCTAAATCTATTATGGAAAAACAACTCTTGTGGTTTTGACTGGCTTGTAACTTGAAGTCAGTAATTTCCGCATTTTCAGATCTCGAGCATGGCCCACATTACTAAAGAGAAGAGAAAGGCTTTGGAGCTTCAGAGTAAGGCATGCCTGTTTGTTGTATATTCTGATGAATTCAATGTGTACAAATAGCTTGATATCAAGATTGAAGAGATATTTATTGAAAGGAGTGTAAAGTTTGAAGAAGATGCTTTGCATGCACCAACAAATGAAAATGTTATAAAGTTTCCCTCCCCATTGATTCATGAGTATACAAATGATACTTGAGGTCAAAATTCAAACCTATATGAGCCTTTTCCCATGACACCTATTGGAACACTAGTTGTTAAAGATCAAGACAAGGGTTCCTCATGCAATTCAGTAGATTCTTGACCACCCTCAGCAAAAAAATGGTATACCATGAGTGATATCTTAGATCATCCCCCTACTATACCTTAGTTTGAGGAATATCCACAAGAACTCTTAGCTATGGATCCATGCATGCCCATGCATTCTTATATGATGCATGCATAATATACATAAGCTTATGAAGAAGTAGCTAGGAATCCTGAATGGGAA
This sequence comes from Pinus taeda, assembly GCA_000404065.3. Taxonomy (NCBI): domain Eukaryota; kingdom Viridiplantae; phylum Streptophyta; class Pinopsida; order Pinales; family Pinaceae; genus Pinus; species Pinus taeda. Next base: position 84,489 of record APFE031004602.1, on the reverse strand, counting down.
GCAACTATGAATGAGGAATACAACTCTCTCATTGAGAACCAAACTTACAACCTAATTACACTACCTTCCAATCATAAAATTTCCATTTGCAAATGGGTTTACTAGACCAAAAAAGTAGTAGATGGTAGAGTTAGTTAATGTAAGGAAAATTTTATGGCAAACAGTTTTCAACACATACATGGTGTTGAAAATGATGAGACTTTTTCTCGAGTGGAAAAAATAGATTCAATTCAACTAGCTCTCTACATTGAAGAAACAAGATGATGTGAGGTGCATCATATCGATGTGAAGAATGGCTTTTTTCATGGTGATCTTGAGGAAAAAATCTACATGGATCAGCCACAAGGATACGTGTAAAATTCATCTCTAGTACACAAACTAAAGAAATCTCTCTATGGACTCAAGTAGGTAGCTTGAGCGTGGTTTGCAAAGATGGATTCCTATTTGTTATATCAAAAGTTTTTACGCTGCAAATATGATTCCAATATTTATTTTTTGAAGAAAATTGAATCCTTTTTTATCATAGTACTCTATGGAGATGATCTTTTGATAACAGGTAGCTCAACTTCTTCCATTGTTGAGATTAAAATTGCATTGCATGAGCGTTTTTCGATGACAGATATGGGCTTGCTAAAATATTTCCTTGGACTAGATCAATCAGGGTGGTTCTTGGATTACCATTTCTCAACCAAAGTATGTTAGAGATCTTTTGGCATGATCTCACATGAGTGACTACAAGCCAACAACCACATCTTTGTTATTAAGGATAAAGTTTGAGAACAAAAAAGACACATCATTGGTTGATTGCAAATTTTACTTTCACATTTTGGGGAGTCTTCTTTATCACACTCACTCCCATCTTGATCTCTCGTATGCCATAGGAGAAGTTTCCAAATACATGAAAGAGCCACATGTGTTACACTGAAAAGCTGCAAAGTGCATTCTTCGATATGTCCAAGGGATAATTGCTTATGGGATTCAATATGCAGTGAATTAATCTTTGGATATCATTGGAGTCATAGACTCTTATCAGGCTAGAGGAAACCTTGATCACAAGTCCACCTCTAGTTATGTACTTAGTTTGGTATCCGACACAATTTGTTTCTCAAGCAAAAAGTATACTGCCATTGCCTTATCATGAGGAGAGGTCGATTATAGAGAAGTAGCCATTGCCACTATTTGGGCCATTTGGCTAAAACATTTTACTTCTGAGCTTGGTATTAATGTCCATCATTTGACTACCATATGGTATGATAATCAGAGTGCACATAGGTTTAGTTAGTTAACTCAAGTACTTACATGTGATGTGCACTTAGCTTTAGTTAGTTAACTCGAGTGCTTACATGTGGTGTGCACTTGATTTAGTTAGTTAACTCTAGTGCTTGCATGTGGTGCATGTGCACATTAACAGAACATAAAGAACACTTAACTTCAGTTAGCTTTAATTTTCCTTAACTATTGCATGTAAAATTAAGTTTAACTTAGTTTCTTTATGTAATGATTCTAAAATCAATATTGTGTACTTGAATTCATTCTCTGTTCCAATTTTTCTTTTTCAATTTTTGTGAGTTTGTGTAATTATTCTTAAGATAGAGCCTTATCATTTTTATAATAATTTTACAATTTTATTCCCAGTTAGCTTTGATGGCTCTGCTCTTTGTTGAATTAAATTCAGCTAGTATTATTCCCTCTTGGATTTGATGGGTCTCCTCTTCCCTCAACACAATCAAACAGGTATTATTCCAACACCCTAATGGCTCTTTCTATGTTTGTAGATATATGGGCTCAATTTTCCATGGATTTTGACCTTAGTGTCTTGAAACATCCACAAACCTTTTTCTTTTCCTTATGGCTTGGCTACTCATTAGTTTCTTAGCATACAATGTCAATCTCTTTGTTATATTTGTAAAATAATATGTTGCAATGGTGTAATTTCCCATTAACTATCTAATGGAATGTTGTAATAAAATAGTTAATTAGTTGTTGTGTAATTACAATATTCTAACAATTTATTGTTTATTTAAATTTAATATTTTGTTTATATATTTCATGATGTGTATAAATTTTTGTGTATCTACAATGGTTTTATTTGGCATCCCTCGAATTTATATTTTTTAATGAATTACTGTTAAAAACAATGTAAACTTTGAAACGGGAACTGACACTGTTACCCGTTTCGTGGAGACAGCAAAAAAGTGACCCGATTTTGAAAGGGGTGATGTAGAACACACATTTTGTTTTTAGAGCATAGTTTTTGGCACTTTAATTTTTTTTATTTACATTACATTTTAGAATGGTAGTGATTTTCATGTTGATTTTAAAAAGGTGGGTATTCTGCATCAGACCTTTTTTTAAAAGACCTATTTTTTGACTTTAAATTTTCTAATGTATGAATGTAAATAATTATTTTGTAAATTTGATAATTTTTGAAGTGGTCGTTTTTCTTTATATTTTCTCGGTTTTTTATTTTAATTTTAATTTTAATTTTTTTTAGTGAGTTTTTTTATTGTTTTTCCATTTTTAAATTAGAAGGTCGATGTTTTGAATTTTCGATATTCTACATATTTATACATCCTTAATTAATTTTTCAATCCACATGAAATAATTGTTTCTAAAAAACAATATTTTTTAACAATGGACATAAGAATAACCGTTTTTAACATAAATATAACTAGAAATCTACACGTTTTGATAATTTTTTCCTAGAGTTGACATGTCAAAATCACAATTTTTATACAAAAATTTTAACTAAAAATGGTTAAATAATAGTTTTTGCTTATGAATTTCATGTCAAAAAAATAATAATAATCACTTTTTTTCCAAAAAATAATGATTAACTTAAAAATCAACGTGAAAATCAAATATTACAAATATTGAACGCATAACAACCTTAATTGAGTGTTTATTTTTCTCATAAAATGTCAAAGTCAAAACATTGCAAAGTTTGATTTCCAAGCATAACTTAAATTTAATCAATAATGTCACATAATCCAAACTCTTCGTCCTCTAGAGTTTCATCATTGTCTTCTTCCACAATATTTTCTGCTTCCTTTTGCTCATTTTCCTCTTCTAATGGATCTTTGATGTCTGCAAATCTCCCAATGTATGTCTTTCCAAACATTCCATGTAATGGTGGTTGGGGTTCCTTTGCCTTTTTTTCCATACGTGATTCACTAAAGTCCCCTTTCTTCAACCCAATTTATTGCATTGCATCTGGAAGAAATTGAAGACCATTAATTCTTTTGCTGAATGAAATTGCACTGTACTGGATCTTTTTCAATTGCAATGCAATTTCTTCCTTTTTGAAGGCAACATGCTAGTGTTGTACCTAATTATCAAGCACAAAAAATAATGACTAAATTAGTACAATGACATATAATTAAAAAATAATATTGAAATTCAATTCCATATAATAAAACTTACCTGAGCCAGAAAATAAATCCAGAACCCAATCTCCTTCATTTGAACATATGTCTATAAGATAGTTAATCAATAATTGTGGTTTTTGATAAATGTTAACTACCTCTCCTTTTGCTTCTTTGTCTTCTTATATTAGTTTTCTCACAAGAACATCATAATTCAGTATTTGGCTATGACTCTTTCCGTCTACCCGATTAAAAATCATAGATATATGGCTATCATCTTTTGCCAACTATCAATATGAATGAGCTCACAATAATTTATAAATTGTTGATCTTCATTGTTAAGAATATTTGACTTCTTCCTGTAACATGAAATAGTAAAAGTTCAATTAACTTGTACATAAATTAATTTTTCAACATTAATCAAATATACATTTTAAACATCTTACCATGTAAGCTGCATCCTTGAATTTGTTTTCCCCTTGAAGCTTGGCAATATCATTGCCAATTGTGTGTCTGAATGAAATGTCATAAATCTCCATAATGGTGATGATGTGACTTCTACAAATCCCGCAACCACTTTACTAAGAGCTTGATAAGTATAAGGGTCACTATCATAGTCACTGTTTGGAATATTGAAACCATGGGGAATATCTGTAATAACTAGGGCATAATCCCTTTTAGGTATGAGTTTAGCAATGTCTTCACAGTCACCTTGTATTACTTGATATTGAATAGTGTCTATCCCATTCCAAATGAAATGACTAAGAGTTGGATCAAGTTCAACATTCTTAATACGTTGCTTCTTCAGTGTTTCGATCTTTATTTTTTCAATAAAGGTTTTGAAACTATTTGGTGCTCCATTATCATCCTTCCTCATCTTTTTATAAAATAAACAAATATATGTGTAAGTTATAAATTAAAAATAGTACACAGATGAATAAAAATGAATGTATAATCAAGATACCTTTTTAAATGCAAGATAAAAAGCTTTTAATGTTGATGCAGAACTTGAATCTGGATAGTTACGTACAACATCATCCGAACTATCTTCATTAAACAATCTAACCATTTGTTCTTGAATTTTCATGTAAACTTTGTGACTGAATAGATAAAGTAACAAAAAGTTAATATAATGATATGTATAACAAATACTACCAAGAACAACATATTTTATTTAAAAGATAATTATAATCTAGAAATAAATAAAAATAATTCACCAAACTTACTTTTGAAATTCTTCAGACATTTCCTCCAATGATAATTCCCCTGACCTCTCACGAGATAATATTGTTTTGACAATTTTTTCATCTTTCACTTCTTGCATCGCCCTCCAAGGTGTGATAGTCATATCGTTTGGAAACTACTTCATTTCAGGAGATGATTTACTATTGCTACATATCAATCGCTTATACTTTTTGACCCTCTGGTTTTTAATGTCAATATCTTCCCACATGCTAAAAATCTCATCAATCAACTTCCAAACATCTCCAACTCTAAATTCCAATTGGAAAATGTTATCAATACCTCTGAATAGATCATTAATTTTGTTGCCTTTCCCACATTTTGAATTGGTTTTCTCTTCAATTTGATAGCCTATTTCCATACAACATTCCTTTCGGAAATCTGCAGTAATGTTTATCCTATCCCCACCACATTTTTCTTGAAATTCACTATGAATAAATCTAACCCTATGGACGAAAGTCATAGACATCCTATATTCATTATCTGAATTATGATCCCATGCCACTAACTTTGCTTCTGTATCTGATAAAGTACCATAAATGATACATTTCACTGTTTCAAAACATGGGTTATTAGGATATTCCTCCATCAATTGCCTTTGAGCTTCTACAGAATGGTTCACCCCAAGCACATAATAATTGTATTCAAAACATTTTGACTTATCAAATGCTTCGTTGTTGGGAACTTGAAGTGGATCAACAAGAAGCACATAACTAACCACATGAGAATATGGATTGTACCTCATCAATGTCTTCAAGTTGTGAACATGCAGATGATGTGGCTTTCTGACTTGATATTGACATTGTCTTTCACTTGCCTTATAGGTTTGTCTGACATTAAGTTGAAATGTACGACCACCATCAATTAAGTTTCTCTTTGTCAAATTCTGTTGAATGGAATTTTGTTTTGTTTTGATAATGCCATCCTCTAAGTCAGCTCCTAGTGTAATGATTTCTCCGCTTTCTTTTGAAGTTTCACTATGTTCTTGACTGCTGGTAATGACTACCTCAAAATCTTCAACTTTACTTTTCTTCGTCATAACATTCTCAACAGATTTATTCTTGGGCATTGTTACTTTTGGTCTTTTACGGCTCTTCTCAGTTCCAATTTCATCTTCAGTAATGGCAACATATGCTTCACTATCAATTTCAACTTCATCGTCCTCAAAAGTAATTGTTTACCCTTGCTAGATTTATCCACCAGAGGCCTTTTTTACTGATTCTTTGGATGTAGTTTTGTAGCATCATCAATTACTACATTTTGCTTGTTTTCCATATCTTCTTCTGATACTGAGTAAAAATTGCTATCAACTTTCATGATATCATGCTTTATGAAATGAATGCCTCCCAACCTAATTGAACAACTTTCAACAAAATTCTGCCAAACAAAATATCATATGTCAATAAAAACAAAGTTAAAAAAATATAGTGAGACACTTTCAAGAACGCAAAATACAAATATAAATAACAATACTTACGATGTTTTGTGTCATCTCATTTACAATTTGTTTACACAACTTTGTAGATACCTCTCTTGTGTCATACAATCAATATGATAGTCAATATTTAATCCTTTCATGTGACTTGGGAGCTTTTGTAGGTATGTAAACAACTTCAGTTTCCGGTACTGAACACATATCTATGACTCTTCCCATCACCTCAAAAATTCCATTATCATTAAGTGTATAAATATATAGATATATATTCACATTTTCGCTTTCTCTTTCTTTCACATAGTAGATTCTTGATGGAAATTTACCTCCTTTGAATTCATCCAATTTGAAATCATCTTCTTATCACTTGAGGCACTTGAAATATTTGTAGCCATGAGCTCAGGTGGAGTTCATTCACCAATGTTTCTTGAAGATGCTCCTTTAAGAGTCTTTGGTCCATAAAGATTCATAGAAATCTTCTTTGATGCCATTTTCCTAAAAAATAGAAACACATAAATCAGTAAATAAAAAAAACATATTAACTTAAATTAACAATGAAAATATATCATAAATTTTTTATTTGTATAATCAGAATCGCCTAGCCACCCTTGAGAGGCAAGCGGGCAGATCAGTGC
>APFE031004602.1:11872-75860 GCA_000404065.3 Pinus taeda | reverse complement strand
ACATAATTTTTATTTTGGCTCAGAAAAATTATTAATTTAAAAAAAAAAAAAATCTTCTTCATTAGACTAATTTAATATGAAAAATTTCAAGGAAAAAAATTTAACTTACATTTCAATTGCGAGAATTCTTCATTGAATATGTTGTTGATAGCAATGTAGCTGCTTTAAATTCACAAGTGTTTCAATGAACTTCAAAAAACCTAGATGTGATGTTTGTAATAGTGATAATGAAATTTAGTATGTAAGTGAAATTACGAAGATGTTTTAACATAACGGTTGATGTGGATAACTTTTTTAAATGTTATAAAGCAAATATTGTAGAGATTTTTTTACAACGGCTTGAATGTGGATTAATTTGTTTTTAGAATAAAATTAATAAAAGAATATTAAAAGAAAAATTATTGTTTAAGTAATTTATATATGTTAAATTATTAATAAATTAATGTAAGTGTAGTTTCAATTTTAATTTTAATGATTTTATTTCATAAAAAATTAGTTGCATTTTTCAATAAATTGTCGAAAAAATAATGAAGGTAAATAAATCTAACAAACTTTTTGGAGAGAAATATTTTTGCGAAAAGTTTTGAAGGGAAATATTTTTGCGAAACGTTTTGGAGGGAAAATTTCTTTCTCTAAACTATATAATATCTTTAGGAGACTCTCCATTTGTATCATTCAACATCTTCTATTTGAATGGGATGGATTGTTCTGATAGTGAAGTTTCGATTTATACACCATCAACATCTTTATCGCGTAACAACTCTATTTATATTGATGAATATAGCGGGAATTCTTCCACTATGAATAGAAAGCAAATTCTTCCACTTAGTCCTAATTCTATGGACTATGAGAGCAGCAATGATGAAAGAGAGGATGGAGAATTTCAAATAAACAAAGAGTCACAGATTCCACTTAGTCCTAATTTTAAGGACTATGAAAGTAGCAGTGATGATGAGTTTGATGACAAATTTCAAAAGAATGGATTGTCACGGTGTCCACTTAGTTCCAATTCTAAGGACTATGAGAGCAACATTGATGAAAAACATGATGGTGAAGTTCAAAAGAATGGAGTGTCACAGTGTCCACTTAGTCCTGATTCTGAGGACTATGAGAGCAACAGTTTTGAAGAGCATGATGGCGAATTTCAAAAGAATAGAGTGCCACGGTGTCTACTTAGTCCTAATTCTAAGGACTATGAGAGAAGTAGTGATGAAGAGCATGATAAATAATTTCAAAATAATGGAGTGTCAAAGTGTCCACTTAGTCCTAATTCTAAGGACGACAAGAGCAGTAGTGATGAAGAGCATGATGGTGGATTTCAAAGGTATGGAGTGTCAAGGTGTCTAGTTAGTCCTAATTCTAAGGACTATGAGAGAAACAGTGATGAAGAGTGGGATGATGAATTTCAAAAGGTTGAAGTTTCATGGTGTCCACTTAGTCCTAATTCTAAGGACTATGAGAGCAATAGTCATGGAGAGCGTGATTATTAATTTCAAAATAATGGAGTGTCAAAGTGTCCTCTTCGTCCTAAATCTAAGGACTATGAGAGCAGCAGTGATGAAGGACAAGATGATGCACTTAGTCCTAATGCTAATGAATATAAAGGTAGCAGTGACAAAGGACAGGATGTAGCATCTTCAATAAGTAAACAGTCACATTTTCGACGTAGTCCTAATTCTAAGGACTACGAGAGTAGCACTGACAATGCACATGAGGAAGAATATCCATTAAATGTCGAGTCAAATTTTCCATTCAGTCTAAATTCTAAGGACCATAACAGTAGCACTCAAGAAGGGAAATATGAAGAATATCCTCCAAGTCAATAGCTGAAAAGCAGAGCTAATCATAGTGTGGATAACATTCCTCTTAATTATGATGAAAATCCTTATACAAATGGTGATCCAATGATGGAGATGTTGCCAAGAAATATTGTATCGAGGAGTAGGAGCAGACCTTTTCGTATCAATGCAAGCTGTTCTAGTTATACAATGGGTAGAGTAGAATATCTGATGAGAAGAAGTTCTATCAGCACTCTCATTTCAAGTGAATGTTGCCAAAAAGATTGCTTGAAACATATGGATTTCAAATTTGCATTAGAAAGCAGAAATAGATATTTGTCAATGAATAAAAGCATGCAAAATTCATATTTAGTTGGGTGCATGCAATCTACATTGTCAGGTTATGGTTATCATATTAGGACTTTATTTATCTATAGAAAAGCTTTCAAAATGTTTCATTCTATTGGGAATTTTCGTCTCTCGAGAATTCAAGAAAATTTGGAAAATAATCCAACATTTTATTCAGAAGTACGTCATAAAAGCCAGTTTGGGCCATTATCAAATACTACAATGTCATGGATGAAAGATTTCTTTTCAAAGCATGGAGAGTGTATGCCAAATAGAGAGACAATACATATTCCATATAATTTTTCAAGACAAGAAATCTACAACTTATACAAAGAGTATGCAAAAGGTGCTGAGGGACATGACTGATTTATTACTTATCAATATTTTGTGAAGGTATGGAAGAAAGAATTCAACAATGTCCGTATTCCTAAGAAGACAAGGATGGGGATTTACAGTACATGTGCTTCTCTTAAATAAAAAAGGGACAAATGTGAAGGGTCAGAAAGAGGCAATCATTCATAACTTTAACTTTTAAAATTGTATAGTCATCAACTATGAAAACATATTTCTTAATGAATTTCTTTTATGTTGTGTAGATTTAATTGTCAAAGAACTTTGGGAGCATCGCGAACAACAAACAAATGAAAGGAAGAAGTTGTACAAGCATCGAAAGAAGTGTTATGATAATCTGAATAAATATTTGGGTTTGATAATTGATGGTATGGACCAGAAGAAAACACTTTTACCACATTTTGTTCGCACACCCAAAAATTACAGGAGGAAATTTTTTCAGTTTCACTTGGTCAGGTTGTATGGTCTTCAATGGGAAAATGTTGCCAAGTGGTGTACTTCACAACTCCAAATATTCATAATGATGCAAAGCTGACCATAACCATAATTCATGATGTGATTTCTCATTGGTCTGGTAATCTTCCTGAAGTTTTGTATCTACAATTGGACAACACTTGCCGTGAAAACAAAAATCAGGTTGTTTTTGGATATCTAAACATGCTTGTTGAATTGAGAATTTTTCAAAAGGTAAAGGTTGGTTTCCTTCTTGTTGGGCACACTCATGACCATATTGATCAGATGTTCAGTCGTATTTTAGTCACACTGAGGAGGAAGGAAGTTGGGAGCTTGCCATCACTAATTGAATGTATTAAGAAATCATACATGCCAAAGCCTACTTTTGATGTGTTGGAAGAAACTGTTGACATGCGAAGGTTTATTCTTGGATCATATGGTGAGGGGAAATGCATTGAACAACTCAATGACATTAGCTTCCAACATCAATTTCGTATCAAAAAAATTGATGGGAAAACACTAATATGGGGCAAGAAGTATTCAACTACTACAGAATGGGCACCATCACCAAGTTTGCAATTTTTGAAGTTCATTCCGGATCATCCAATATTTGCATAAAAAATATTATTATTACAATCAGCTGGTGAAGTTCAGAATGCATGCAGACAAAATAGAGATATAAATTATTCTAATTGCGTGGAAGAAATTAAAAAGTGTATTAGATATACATATGAGTACTTTGACATTGCTGATTCAGTTTGGTGGGAGTCATTTTTCAATAATCAAAGTGATATCATTTCAACAACAAAAAATGAAGATATATCTTTTAAAGATCCATTTATTTGGCCACAAAATGTCTTGAATGAACATGAGGAAATAAACATTATTGAACAACAACAATCTCAAGGTATTATTAATTCTTCCAAGGCAGAGGAAAGAGAGATGTATATTGGTTCCAGAATATCTCGTGCACAATGTGAAGCCATGGAAGACCTTTATAGGGGTTCAGTACAAGATATTAAGGAGGGTTGCATGATTGCAGTGCTAGCAGATGGAGATCCCAATGGCTATCCATTTTGGGTTGCTAAAGCTATAAAGGTCTTTACAGAAAATGAGGATGTTACAATTGTTGAAGTACATTGATATGCCACAAATACACACCCATTAAATGGTGTGTATAAGCTAGAGATGGTAGTTGACAAAAAAATGGCGGAAAGAGAAAAAGAAAGGGTACAAATATAAATCGTCACCGCATAGACATATTAAAATTGGAGGATCTTGACATACTTGTTTATAACTTCAATTTAACAAAGAGAGGAACTCTTCACTTCAAGACGATAGAGATTCTGAAAAGCTTGTTACCAGAAGGAACAATGCTGAGATGGTAGTTTGCTGAAACTAGTCATAGATCTAGAAGAATTTTCAAACCTGAAATGTTGGGCATGCATGTGGACTCAGATGGGGCACTAGTTGATGAAAGAGAAGAATATGGAACATTTTTGTCAGCATCCAGTCACTCATCTGAATATGTGAATTCTAATGGTGTGCAAGAAAATATGAGTGATTTTGAATAGTTGTTTAAGACAGTTTATATAACTACTGTATGCATCGTATCTTGAAATAAAATTAACGATTTCCATATGGTGTTAAATGAGAAGTTATGAGGAATTTTTATGTTGTTGGATTATATGCCTTAATTATGATAATTTTTATTGTTTAAAATATCTACAATGCAATATTAAATTAGAGATATAATATATGTTTTACTCAATATACAAATATTGACTTTTGAATTCATTTAGTGATGTAATTTGTTCATAATGTCACGGTTTTTTAATTTTATGGTTGAAAAATTTTCAATTTCTTTTGTATCTAGCATGTTATGGTTGAAAACATGTTGAATTTATACTTAAGAAAGAAAAATGATATTCTACCAAAAAAATTAATGTGTTTTCTTCCTCATAAACAACTTTGTTTGGCACACAAAAATTTGGCTTTACTAGCATTTTTTCAAAAAGTTTGAAAATTGACCCTAAAAAAAAAACATTGTTCCAGTATCATCACTTTCATTTTGAAGCTATATTTTGCATGAAAATTTCGTAGTCACTGCCATTTTTAAAACATGTTCAAAATTGACCCCTAAAATATAAAATCATCATTCTAGTATACACACTTTTCGTTTTTATCACTGTTCTTGATGTTTTCTCGGGGTTTTTTGGCCAGAGTTCCCATTTTGAGTTTATAGTTCCTGTTTCAAAGTTTACATTGTTTAAAATTTGATTAAAAATATTTCCAGGATAGATGCTCTCCATCCCACTATGGAAGAGATGTTGTAATGTCTTGTCTTGTCTTGGTTCTAGATTTAAAAAACCCATTGTTCAAACTATGATATATATATATTATATATATATATTATATATATATATATATATATATATATATATATATATATATATATATCTAGAGAGAGAGAGAGGGATCAAGCCTCTTGAAGTGCATACCTCTTTTAAAGCGAAAATAAACTTGATATCTCTTGATACTTCATAGTTCTACAGTTAAAATGACCTAAGTTGACTCATGTATAAAAGAAATGAAATAATTCCACCAAAAAATTATAATTTTCATTTCAATGTTGTCCAATTTATTTGAATGTCCATACAATATTTTATTTCTCAAAATAAATAAGAGAAGGATTGTATCAACCATAAATTATTTTCTGTTTAATTACTTCTGAAGTGGCATGCATTTACTCATACACATAACAAAACCTTTTTTTCAGTGCATGTAAATCTCTAGATGATTTTCCTTCAATGAGCTTCAACAAGTTTCACTACTAGACAAAGAGGGGTTTTAATACAATATTTAAGACATTTTTTGAGAAAATTGTCTTAAGTTGAGGCAAAAAAACACTTATAAATTGTCTTAAATATTTTCTTTAAACGAGTGCTCCAAATTACTCTCTTAAAAATTTGTCTCTATAAAGGAAATATAGAACAAAAGTATTATTGTCTCCTAAGAGACAATTCATTTTTATCTCTCAAGAGGCTATAGCTACCATTAAAGACATATTGTCTCTCTAGAGACAATATTTTTTTTATAAATATAATATAGGATGTGAATCTTATGAATATTTTTGTTTCTCTACTGATTAATTCATGTTAGCGTAGGATGGAATCAAACCACCTACCTCTTGTTTTCAAGGTAGGTGCTCTTGCATTGAGCTAACACCGTTTAAAAAATGTGTTATCTCAATTAGAAAAGTTAAAAACCAGGAAACCAAAATGTATCATCATATTATTGAGGAAAAATTATGTTACTTATAGCTACATGATGAATTTTAGACAAAAAGAACAAATTGTACATCGTATTGACTATTAAGTCATCTAGTGGGCTAAATTTCTCAACATTTATTTGTCAACCCATGATAGATAATCTTAGGAAGTGAAGGCCAAATATTTCATATCAAAGATCTAGATATCTTTTAACTCAAATAAATGACTCAATTACAGGGATGTTGTACATCAACCATCTATGAAAATTGACATAGATTTTATTATGTGGAAATTACATTATGGAGCCTTAGATATCCAATATGCATAATCTTAAACAAAAATATTCATATGTATATGTTAAAACCTTTAAATTATTTCAAGACCCAACAATGTACTATGAATATTAATAAAAACTAATCACTCTAGCTTTGACGCAATAAATTCTTGTTTACCTATGTTTTTTCTTGCCACGATGATTTTTAATTGGCTCCCCAATACTTCCAAAAACCCTTAAATCTTCAATTGGAATCAAATATGGAAAGAAATAACTAGGACACTTGTTCCATATGGAATACCTGGAAAAATTATTCTAGTGGAGCCATAAAAGATTTGGGAATTCCACACTTCAATATGTGCTCCAAGAGAACATCTTCAGTATCAAGAATTTGCAACCTCCCTGTAGGGAAACATAATGTCATGATATTCATGAAGAAGAGTTCTAACTCCTCACATGGTTCGTATCTATCCATTCTTGAAAAATGTTATGGTATAGTTATTAACTATTCAAGATTGCAAAATAAAAAAAGAACAAAAAATGAAACCAAATCTTTAATTTTGAAAATGAAGAGAAAAAAACTAAATACAATTTTTATTGAATAGTTTACTAAATTTATGGATGATATAACCCTAACAGATTACCATGACAACAAATCATCAATTACATTGTGTGTCCAACGACAAAGATGGCGTGGCAACCTTTAATCCTTAGAAATATCTCTTCCCATATCCCTAAGGTGGTTGTGCTTATGTATGTTATTTAGACTGTCCACTTCTACAAGACTCTTAAAATCCATTTTTATCCTCTAGAGTTAGAAACCCCCCTCCTTCCATTCAGGCCTAATCAATACAATATCTTAATGGTTGTATCACTGTTTCCTCCTCTGAAAAATATACAATGTCTAAGGATATATTTTTTTTTCTATACTATGTGAGCTATAACTTCTTATAAATGTCTACTTTATCTCATTGGGGACTCCTAATTTCATCTTCCCAATCATATATATCTCTCCATAAAGAAGCGTCACATGTACTTTCGAAGATAAGGGAAATACATTGCAAGCATCCAATATCCTATCTGCAATAGATTCAAATACAGGGAAAGGATTGGGTTGGTTGAATGTTGGAACCAAAAGAGCTCCCATGATTGTTGTGTGCTCAATCCAATTAGCCTATAAATTGATGATTTTGGAACTTTTATGCTTGTGAGTATAAGGTAAATTATTATCTCTAGATGTAATAAATATTAATATATAATGGAAAGATACATTACATATAGATAATTAATTGTTACTTAAGTAATAAAAAGTAGAATTTTTAAGATCATTCTCTACATGAAGGAAAGTTTCAGGCCATTTGACAAAATTATATATTTTCCTCTAATACTAACTCTATTTCGATTTTTGTTTATGTTAGGTTTGAGATTCTAAATAATAAAGGATGTGTTTATCTTAATTTTTAAGAGGTCATTGATACAAAAAGATAACCTATCACTTAATCATTAAAATTAAATAAGGCATGCATATCTGAAGTTAAATTCACATGCCACAAGGTTACATTGTGGCCTATGAAAGACATTCATAAAAGGAAAAGACATTAACTCTATTTGTGTGTAAAAAAATTATGAAAATTTTGAGACAAACATGTATGTAGAATGGAAATCCTACTAGGAAGCCACCTCTGCTCATCCCGCCAACAAAGACCTGAAAGTGCATTATTTTCATTGTAGTGTTCAAGACGGAATTATATCTTTAGTTTTTAGTCATTACCAATTTGACTTAAAGCAAAATATCAGTACATACCATCAAAAGTGATTATCTTCCAGATTTGTCCAATAATACTACACCTATTGATGTACCATTTATTAGACCACTTGCATGAAAAAACTACATAACTTACTATATCATTTTGAAGTAGTTCTTTGTCTGATTTATACTTATCTCAAATCTAGCAATAGCATGGAAAAACGAATTTTTGAACACTTCACATTGAAGAAATATGGTTTGTAAAGAAGCTAGATATAAAACTATTTCTTGTCAAGTAGAAAATTTTAGATCAAGGTAGCTTTCTAGACATTGTGAATCTTATTTTCCATGAAACGTAAAACCTATCAGTAATATGTGAAGGAGAACCTAATCACTTATAGGGAAGCCACGACCCACAATGATAGATGAATTGTGAACCGATGAAAATCCTGTAATACAATCATAAGAAATCAAGCATCTGAAGCATTGTTCTTAGAAAATTAAATACATGTTTATTAAATTGACATGGAAACCAAGAGCTAGTTGAAATTTCTTACCATTAGCTTGGAAAATGTCACTAGCATTAAATATGATGGAATTCATTCCTGCCAATTGCTGGAACACCATAAAGCCAACTCTAACCTATACATACGGTTTTGAGAAAGACTAAGTTAAACAACTAATCATAAATTTTAAAGAATATAATGATTAAGATGGGAAAACTCTACTTCAAGGTTCATCTAGTGCTTAAATTTGAATTCAAACAAGTCCTTAGCTTGTGGACCAATTATATGCAAGGAATGATGTGACTCATTGGTTTCTATTTCTTTGAATTTGGTGGGTGCTAAAGAAATAGAATTGGAAAAAAGAAACTAAATATCAACGCCAACACTTTTTATTGTGCAAGCACAATGTTCACAACTTCACCCATACCGGTTACCATATGGATATTAATTCCACTCAAATATTCCACCATGTTAGTGACCAATGTAATGTGATGTTTACATCAAAAGGCAACAACTATAAGTTTACAAGCATTATTATTGGGAAATATATTTTGCTTTCTTCCCACAGTGTTAAGAATTGCACAAATATCCAAATGTATGGTTTAGATTGGAAAAATATTCAATAAATGAGCAAATTTAAATTACTATATTCTAGCCTTTTCAATTTGACAATCCATTTGAACTTTTTCATTGTCTTCTAAACATCTCAAATTCAAAGGGAAATTTTGTAGAAACAAAACTTCTTATAATTGTTTTAGGAAATATGACAATACGAAGTCACTAAATTCAAACTAGAACATTGAATCCAAATTAAAAAATGATAAAAACAATCCTACCTTATTTTCCCTTGGTGTTTAATCCTACATAAATATCATTATTTATAAATATAATATGTTTCCCTCAGGTACAAGTATAGGTGAAAGTATCTAGGACAACAAGAGAGACCCTCAAAATCCAAGTGCCAACATATAGGAATGGGAATGGTAGTGTAAGAAATAAGTAGACAACACCCATCCCCACACTAACAAGCTATTAGACAGATTATTTAAACCACATGATCACTATGATGGGATTTGAATGATAAAATCTCCTCCCATAAAAAGAAGGGAATATATATATACAGATATAGATATATATATATATATATTACTTTTTTTGGTTTGAGTTTATCCCCACCCCCTATAGGGGAGGCATGGGCATCTTTGTGGGGTCAAGGGATATCATGAAAATCTCTATGACAACAAGGTGTTGCCCTAGGACATCCCTAATGAGTAGGGTAAATCTAAGGTATACCCCCAGGTCATCCCCTACCCAAGTTGTAGACACCCATGACTTCATCCCTACTCATGGGTTGTAAGGAATGTAGGGGACATATCCCCTACCAAGGGATGCAAAGGACTTTGAATTCAAATTGTGTTGTTGAAGATAAACATGTTGCTATTTTTCATTTGAATTCACCTAATTATGTTATTCCAATCACATGTTATATACCACAATAAAAAACAAAACAATGAAAGGTTATTAAATCTTACCACATGTGGGTGATTGTGAATACTATCAAATTCTTCTTGGTTGGTCAAGTGTTCCTAAATCGCATATGATGCAAACATTATAAAGTGATCATGGAGTTGAAGGCTATAGAAATTTAATTGAGGTATCAAAATTCATGATAGGCCCACGCAAAGTTTTAGAAAGACACAAATTTTTCTATAAAGGTTCTCAATTGAACTTAGTCTTTTTCAAGCATACATATTCAATAGATCTCAAAACCTGCAAATATGAGAAAGAACGTAAGAAGAACAAGAGAATAAAAATTTAAAAATATAGTTTTATAGCTACTGAACATAAACATATTTTTTATAAAACAACTTCGTAATGTATACTATGAAATACAGGATCAAAAAGGAATTTCAATCTACCTAGATCAGGATAACAATTTATTTTGTATGGTTATATCCTACAATGTAAAAAATATCCAAAAAATAACCACAAAAATCAAACTCATGGAGAAAATAAGGATTCATTTGATATAATAAATGCTTGTTTTGTGGCATTAATTTATATGCAAATGTGCTCTAAAGCCAGTGAAACCATCCAAAAAATGGATTTTTTTTTATAGAATAAAATCATACATGATCACTTGGCAAGAAAATTTAAGAATGCTAATGTTAAATATGTGTTTCCAAGGGAAGGGTGTACAATTTCTGCCCCAATATTTCCATCTTCATTTTTTATACAAAATAGAAATTTCACCTCTTAACTAGAGGTTTTATGAATATCAACCCTATGAATTTTCAATCTTAGGGATGTTGTTAAAGTGCATTAAAAAAAGAAAAAAGAAAAGAAAAAAAGAACTAGTACAATGTTTCACTTCCAAGCAGTCCAAACGTCTAGGCAATCCATTGGGAAAAGTTACCAAACAACTTGGAAAAGTTCCAACCCTCTAGGGAAACTTATCCCACATAAAAAAAGTCTGAAAATTACCTTTTACAACAATATAATAGTATGTATATCAACAATAAGAAAACCCTTGAGATTATTCAAAGATTTTGAATAAGTAAACAATTTTCTGTTTTACATATGTCAAATAATCAAGACTTATATAGTTGCAAATAACACTAAGTTAACGTTTATGGTTGAGAATCAAATCTAGAAAATGAACATGTTTTGCAAAGCTAAAAAATCGATTTACATATTCAACATGAAGTGCATGTACATCCATAGCCTTCACTTAATACTAGTACAAGTCCACCAGCTCTCTAAAATCCTACATATGGAAAACCAAAAAAATCCTAACTTAACCAAGCAGCTCCAATATGCAAGAATCACAACACTTACTCCAAGGAAAGACATATGATTCTCTATATATTATCCAACAAAGTTACTTGTTGATGGTGTTGGAAATCCATCAACGAAGTGGTCTCCCCGATGTGAAGTCCAGATTAGACCTCACACCATTTGGAGTAGGAGCCCCATCAAAAATATCAGCTTGGTTGCCATGTATTATTATAGATTTTCCTTGGCTCTAATTGTCAGGAAGAGAGTAGAATGTGTGGGGCCTTCAAAAAGCAAGGGGGTTGTGCCTAGTCAGTGTTCAATTGTATGTGTGTCGAAATTTTTTCACTACGAAGGGGAGGAAAAGTGGCCTCTAAGAGAAAGGTAGTAGTACCACCCTAGTAGAGACACACATGAAAAAGGAGGGTTTGTGCAACATCAAGCGAAATAGTCCACAGAGATGCGGTGGTTATTGAAACCAATATAACGAGGAATATCTATGTAATTTCCAGTAGAATATTCCACAAGGATGTGACAACGATAAAAGAAATTACAACATATTCACAATACTATAAGTACCAAAATAATCGAAATAGTAAATTAGAACAAATTCTCAATATTATAAGTACCAAAATAGCTGAAATAGTTTAGCTAACTTAATCATAGATGAAAGAAAACATGAATTACAAACATTTACAAAATAGTCTTACAAATATCCATAATCCATGCATGAAGAAAGTGTTGGCCTTGAAGGCTTCTACTATAATGTAATATTTCCAAGACACGTCGATATAATGAATATCACTAGCTTTAGCAATGGAGTGTTGGAACCACTCCTTGCTCCTCAAAAGAAATGATATGTATCTCTAATGCCTTGTGGGAGGAGCCAAGGTGAAAATTCCTTTGCTCATACAACGAGGGAGTATATATATAACCAAGGGGTGATGCTTCCCCTCCTTGTGACTTTTTGACTACCCTCATAGTTGTTTGATTTCCTATGACTTTTCAACTTACATGTCTCTTTATATTCCATGTGTGTCCTTTGGACTTCCACTTTACAACAAAGTTTGAATACCATTTACATGATCCACAATGACAATGTGGCATATGAAAACTAACGACATGGAATGACATGACATTTCTAACATGGACTCCTTGATGATGTGGTAGTGTCAAGCCAATGCTTCTATTTTGTGTTGAGTGTCTTCTTGAGAATGCTCTTATTTTCACCTCGATATGACTTGGTGATAAGGAATCTTCAATGATCTTAAGTCTTGAGTTGCAATCACAAACTGATGTCCCTTTTCTTTCTTATGATTAATCAACTTGCATGTTCATGTACAAGAGTGCCTTTTAGCATGTTTCCATCCTTCATCTCTTTTGTCATTATCTTGCAAAAGCATGGTAAGGTACCTATATCTGCAACTCACTCATGATGAGATGACATCAATCTATAAAACTCCCTAGTCTAAGATGGTGCATTATGATCCATTGACTGAGCCAAAACTAGGTGACAAGTCAAGAGCGAGGGATCAGTGACTGTGCATTTTCATAGTTTAAGCAGCCAAGGGTGAGGCTTGATCCCTCAGACTACACAGTTCACAGTTCAGGTTGGACTGAGGGAGAAAAATGTGTAGTTCTTGAGGCTGATGGGATAGGTTGAGGAGGTGGACACTGAGAGGAAATACTACATAGATCTAGGAGACAAGGGAGGCTAGAAAATTGCAAAATTATGTAGTTAAAGGGGTTATGGAATGAGCTTGAGGCTTGTGATTGCGCAAGGTATAGTTAGGTCCAGGTTGAGAGAAAGGATTGTGCAATTCTAGAGGTCAAGGCCAGAGCTTGAGCACAAAAAATACGTAGTGAAGCAGCCTCGGGAAGCAGGAACTACACATTTCAAAACGCCAATGGGAAGGTCATAGCTAGAGAACTGAAACTACACAGTGTGCAGTTCAAGAAGGGAGGGTGAGGCATGGTTTCTTTGTAAGGAGGCCTTCTCAGAATTTTCTAAGTGTGAAACTAGTGAGAATGATATAAATAGTGATAATACTTTGACCGTGATCTCACATGCAGGACACTTTGATGATACAACAACATAGATCACCCATGAAACATGAACAACACATTTCCCTCTGAATGAAAAATTTATGACCAGTTACAGCAAGTGCGACAATTGAGATAGACTTTGGGATGACCGTGACGACAGTTGTGTGACAATTCTTAAAAATTTTTGAATGAGTACAACAATGTTTACACAACTATAAAAATTCATGTAAACAAATATGGACCCTTGAAACCATAAGAATAGGCTTATATACATTGTGTGATAGCTAATCAAGTGAAAAGATGTCAGTTTACCCAACTTGGAAAGGGGAGAAAAATACATCAAGAAAGTACATGAAATGAGGTTTCGTGTTAGCACGAACAATGTGAAAGATGAAGGAAGGCTTTGAAATTGAGTGTAAGCCAAAATTTTGGAGAGTATTGTAGAGACTACAACACTTGTTGACACACTGGTAGAATTCCAGCTTATCTGCCTTGGTTAACTTCTTTTGTGCAAGGCCTTGGTTCCTTAGGGATTATTGATTCATTGTGTAGATTACATTGGTCTCCTCATTTACCCCATGAGTAGACAAAGTCCCCTTTATGCCTTTTCGGTTGACCACAACATAATACTCAATGATATCGCAATGTTTCGAGCTGGGAAGTGTAGTGTAGCTCTCGAGCTTAAAATTTTTAGAGTATAATTTTTCATCTCTAGTGTTGCTCCGCTACAAGCAGGCATGTATAGTACACCAACGGAGTTATGTAGGAACATAATAATTCTTCCGCTACGAGCAAGCCTCGATGGTACCCTGATGAAGTTTCTTACTTCACATCCCTACACAGGAAGCCTTTCTCTTCTTCCCCTTTATTCATTTATTTTAAAGAGGATTGTGCATCAACACTTATTAATTTTTTAGGAGAAGAGGGATTCCGACTTATTGAAAAAAAAGAGGTTGTTCCTTCAGAGAAGCATATAGAGAACTCTAATTTAGGTTTGCTAATTTAGATTTTCCCCCTTCTCCTCTTCCTCTGATTGGATAAGCATGACAACACCAAAACAAAAAATCGAATGTAGTCATAATGTTTCCCAAGTAGACATAGATTCATGGTTGGACCAAAAATCTTCTTATTGATGGATCTTATTTATCGTTAGACCTTCATTGACCAAAAGATGTAATTAACAAAAGGAAGACAGACTAGAGGTTAGCCAAATGTTGAAGTTTCATAAGAATCTTTAGAGTTTAGCCACACACATACTAAGAAGCCAAAATAGGTCCAAGCACAACACTTATTCCCATTATGAAAACAAAAACAAACAAACAACAAGAAAGAAAAAAAAAAAGGAAAGACAACACACAACAAGGAAACAAAACCATAAGACAAGTGAAAGAAGGTAAACTAAAGCATAATGCAAGATAAAAATAAGAAAATGCAAGAGAGATTAAATAGAACAACATGGAATGGGTGCAAGAGAAGGAAAGCTAATATGTTGTTAATTCTACTCCTAACCTAACAATTATAGGTTCAGGGTAACACATAATGGAATTTCCAATGTAGCCACCGTAATCGTTTCCGACACGTAATCACAAAGATATGATCAATTAAAGTAGATATGAAGCAATGTGCAAGAGAAAATATGAGAGCTTGAATAATTTTCACAATAAAAGGAAGGTCTTGCCTGTGTCAAGAAAGGTGTGTCACAACAACTACTTTCATAAAATTGACATTATTATCTTTTTAAGGAATACCATCTTTCAACAAACCTCAAAAGCTTCTTGCGGATGTGTCTCCATCTATATTAAACTCCTTAGCAATCGTGATGGGAGATTGAAATATTTTATTTGCAAGAGGGAGGGGATTACGATGGGAATATTGTGAGGGAAAATAGATCTAATCATATTTAGTAGTTATTTCAAGATAGTGAGGACATTACATAACCATCAGGGAAGGTTGAAGTGCCTCAACTACTCGACGAAAAATTGAATAGTGAGATTTTGAATGATGAAGATCGAAGAATGTAAAACAATTGTCATTTGATGTGATAATGGAAAAATGATAAGTTGAATGACAGTCACTGGAGATAGAATAATGATCATATGGGATAATTAAAGAAACATATTCCCATTTTGTAATTAACCAAGGTAAATTAGTTTGAACAACTTTACGAATGCTCTAAACAATGGAACAAAGTTCTTCGCAATCCAAATGTGCCAAACCATTTTCTTGTAACGGGTGACAAACTGTACAAGCATCGTAATCATCAAAATAATTTAAAAGGGATATTAGAACAAAAAATACATGATACCAGTCAAGGCATGGTGAATGGAGAAGAACTTGATTCTTGCGATAACTTGTACATTCATTATCATTCAAGAGGATTTCAAGTGCGATGAAAGGAAATATTTGCAATATAAAATTTGCAAGAAGAACTCGGAGTTGATTATTAAGGAATGGATTCGTTAAGAATGATTCCTTCAGCCAAAGATAGTCCTTGGAATGATCAACATCATAATTCCATGACTCTATGAGAGATACACATTCCAAACCCGATTTTGATGTGACATATTTGCATGAAGTTGAATGAACTGAAATAGATTCTTGAATCGAGTTAGAAGTAAAATATTGAAAATTTTAAAGATCATACATGAAATACCAAACATTTTTCAAAAATATTTTTTTATCAAGTGAAACCATGCAAAGAGATGGATTGTGTGAGAAAAACTAGATCTAACTTAGTTGGGGGGGCTTACCAGAGTTCGAAGGTCCTGACATAGCCATCAACGAAATGTGAAGTGCCTTGACTCCCAGGGAGGTCCTGAAACTTTCTAGGATTGCAAAATCTCATTTTGAATATTGAAGTAGGTCATGGATGATTTGAGGATAACGACTACCAATGGTTTCAATAAAGGCATTTCTCACTGGATGAAATCCATCTCTTTCACAGATTTCACCAGATTTTCCAACTTTAACAACCAAACTACTCAATTTGAAAGTTTCTTCTTATCGTAAATTTGAGTACTCAATGATTTAATTATTTTTATTTTCATCATGGATAAATCATTGCCTTGTGTCCATTGATAAGATAAATCATTGGATGAAGAACGGAAAGAGCATCGAGTATATCTGTAGCAAGTAGATACATCACAAACAGTAAAGGACAAGGGATAGTGAGATGAAGAGGAAGTTTCAATAAGCACATCTTATTTTATTGAATTATATTATGGATCTAAAGAAAAATATTCACGAGAAACCAAAATATCAGTTGATGCACCCGGGAAATCGTGATCACACACATCAACAAAGTCATCATCATCAAAATGATTGTTGCCCAAGGTTATAGATTTTTTGAAAGAATTGATTGCATGTGATTCACTATTGAGATTAGCATATTAAAAATCATCCAGGATTGAAAGTGAACTATCTTGATATGGGTGTCCACAGGGCTTTGGATTGATGGTGAATGGATGCACTGCTTAGACACTCCTTGTGATAGCTCACTGGTTCAAATCCCCGTGGGTTCTTACCTACCAAAAAAAAAGAATTATCTTGATATGGGGAACTTTGAGAAAGGTAAGAGAGATTAAGAGTCTCTTCACTTTCATCCTCATACACCAATATATTGTAACTACACTATATTTGATCACAATCTGAACCATAAACATGAAAATCAAGAGAGCATGAAGAGCTAGTTAGTGGAGCAGATTGATGAAGAAAATCATGATATATAAAGTCATAACATGTATATGATAGAGGATGAAAAATTTACCTTGAAGAAGTAATGCTTTCAATGGAACCAAACTCAAGGTTTTCGTTTATACATGTAATATCATATTGAGGAATGAGAGTATTAGCCTTCACCGTAGGCTCTGTGAGCCATTCCGTGGTTTTGTTCATTAGATCTAAATCATGAAAAAAGGAAGGAGGATGAAGAGATGGATTAGGAATTCAATTTTCATATTTCCCAACTTTATTATCATCGCAAGGATGCACCCACATTGGAATTAGAAAAGGAGGATAAGGAAAAAAATGAGTATTAGGCTCCTCCTCTGAAATGAGAGGTGGTTCATGATTTACAAAAGTTGGGGAAGTATAAACATCAAGGGGTTTATATTCACTGTGCAAAGAGATGTGAACCAAATGTTTAAAATTTTGTTTAAAGAAATCCCAATCTTTGTCTTCTCCCAAAAATTAATAACAAATATGAAGGGATCGATCATAAAAATCCTTAACTGATTCATTAGGCTTCATTCTTATTTGATTAATTATTTTAAGAAAATTCTTGTAATTATACCTGCCAAATGCTTTATGAAGCTCCTTCATAAGATGGTCGAATGAATGGATATGATAGAGGATGAAAAATGTACCTTGAAGAAGTAATGCTTTCAATGGAACCAAATTCAAGGTTTTTGTTTAGACATGTAATATCATATTGAGGAATGAGAGTATTAACCTTCACCCTAGGCTCTGTGAGCCATTCTGTGGTTTCGTTCATTAGATATGAATCATGAAAAAAGGAAGGAGGATGAAGAGATGGATTAGGAATTAAATTTTCATATTTCCCAACTTTATTATCATCGCAAGGATGCACCCACATTGGAATTAGAAAAGGAGGAGGATAAGGAAAAAGTTAGTAGTAGGCTCCTCCTTTGAAATGAGAGGTGGTTCATGATTTACAAAAGTTGGGGAGGTATAAACATCAGGGGGTTTATATTCACCGTGAAAAGAGATGTGAACCAAATGTTTAAAATTTTGTTTAAAGAAATCCCAATCTTTGTCTTCTCCCAAAAATTCATAACAAATATGAAGGGATCGATCATAAAAATCCTCAACTGATTCATTAGGCTTCATTCTTAGTTGATTAATTATTTTAAGAAAATTCTAGTAATTATACCTGTCAAATGCTTTATGAAGCTCCTTCACAAGATGGTCGAATGAATGGATAGAAGTAGCGGGTAATGAATGACACCATCGATTAACACTACATTCAAATATGAGGGTGAGTAATATATACATGACATACTTGTAATATATTCCATTAAAAAACAAAAAATAGGCAACTTAAAACAAATGTTCATGAAGAGTTAATTTAACCCCATGATCAAACTTAAATTAGGATAGGTTATGAATAACTTCTACATGGATGGTAATATTAATATATTTAGGAAAACATCATGGGATGATGATTTGGGGAATATCCATTTTGAATAAGAGATTCAAATCATACTAAATGAGCATAGCCTATTGTCTGGACCTCCTTCTAGCATCATTGTTAATGGAACTAGAAATTCATCAACCAAGGGGTCTCCCCACTATGAATTCCCAATTAGACCTCACACTTTTTGGAGTAGAAGCCCCATTTGGAATATTGATCCAGTTGCCATGGATTCTTATAGATTTTCCTTGCCTCTATGTTAGCAATAGAGTGGAACGCATGGTTCCTTTGAAAAGTAAGGGGGTTGTTCTTGGTGAGTGTTTGATTGTAGGTGTGTCAAATTTATTTCACTGTAGTAGGGAGGAAAAGTGAGCCTCTAATATATGGGTAGTAGTACTACCCTAGTAGATACACACATGAACAAGGAGGGTCCATGCAACATCAAGAAAAATAGTCCACAGATATGTGATGGTAATTGAAACCAATATAAAGATGAAGATATGTCTAATATCTATAGGAATAATCCACGAGGATGTGACAATGATAATAGTAATTACAATACATTCTCAATATGATAAGTAACAAAATAACCGAAATAGTTCAACTACTCTAGCATAGATGAAGGCAAACATGAGCTGCAATCATTCAGAGAATAAGCTTACAAATATCCATAGTACATGCATGAAGAATGTGTTTCCATTGAAGGATTTTGTTATTAAGTAAAAGTTCCAAGAAACATCTATACAATGAACATCGCTAGCTCCAATAGTGGAGTGTTGGAGCAACTCCTTTCTCCTCAAAATAATTGATATGTGTCTCTAATGCCTTGCAGGAGGAGCCAAGGTGAACATTCCCCTACTCATACAATGAGGGAGTATATATATAACCAAGGACTGATGCTTCCCCTCCTTGTGACTCTTTGACTTCCTATGACTTTTCAACTTACATGAATCTTTATATGCCATGTGTGTCCTCTGGACTTCCACTTTATAATACATTTTTAATACCATTTACATTATCCAGAATGACGATGTGGCATATGAAAATGCATGACATGACATGACATGACACTACTAACATGGACTACTTGATGATGTGGCATTGTCAAGCCACTACTTCTATTGTGTTCTAAGTGTCTACTTGAGAATGCTCTTCTTTTCAGTTTCATATGACTTGGTGATAAGTAATCTTCAATGATATTAAGTCTTGAGTTGGGTTTGCAAATTGATGTACCTTTCATTTCTTGGGATTGATCAACTTGCATGTTCAACTACAAGAGTTTCTTTCAAAATGTTTCATTCCTTCATCTCTTCCTTAAGTATCTCACCATAGCATTGTAAGGTACCTGTATCTACAATTCACTCATGACGAGATGACATCAGTTCGAAAACCCCCTTGTTTAAGATGATGGATTATGATACATTAACTAAGCTCGAACCAGGTGATAGACCTTGAGATAGGGATTAGTGACTGCATAGTTACACATTTCAAGTAGCCAGGAGTGAGGATTGAGCCCTGAGACTATGCAATGCACAATTCAAGCTGGACTGAGGGAGAAAATTGTGTAGTTCTGGGATCTAGTGAAACATCTTGAGGGTGTGGACACAGAGAGGACATACTGCACAGTTGTGAGAGGCAACGGAGGCTATAAAATTATGCAAACACATATTTCATAGGCTCATGGAATGAACTTGAGGCTTGTGATTTCATAGTGCACAGTTAGGGCCAAGCTAGGAGAAAGGATTGCACAATTCTGGAGGCCAAGGACGAAGCCTTGACATGAAAACTACATAGTGCAGCAGTCCTATGAAGAAGAAACTACGCATTGCATAGTGCCAAGAGGAAAGGTCACATATGGAGGTCTGAAACTTTGTAGTTCATAGGTCAGGGAGGTCAGGTGAAGCCAGGTCTCTTGGTTGGGAAGCTTTCCCAGAAATGGCTAAATCTGAGACTAGTGAGCCTAATATAAATAGTGATAAGGCTTTGACTTTGATCTAACACTTAGAACACTTGAAGATACAATGACATAGATCACCCATTACACATGAATAATGCATTTCCCTTTCTGAGAAAACTTTATGACCATTATGACAAGCGTGCCACTTAAGATATACTTTAGGATGGCCATGACGACACTTGTGGGACAATGCTTAAAAGTTTGTGAATGAGTGGGACAAATGTTTAGATAATTAGAACAAATCATATACACAAATATAAAACCTTGGAAACATTAGAACAAGCTTATACACATTGTGTGACATCCAATCATGCGAAAGAATGACATTTTACCCAACTTTCTAAGGGGAGAAAATACTTCAAGAATGTACATGAAATGAGCTTCGGTGTTAGCACCAACAATGTGCAAGACCAATGAAGGCACCAAAATTGAGTATAAGCCAAAATTTTGGAGGGTGTTGTACCATCTACAACAATACCTTATGGTTTTCAGACCTTGTATATTTTCCTGTAGATTCAGCAGCTCATGTAATGTACTAAAACACAAGACATGAATATACTCTATTCTCAACAGTGGAAACCAATGATCGATGAAAACAATAATCATGAAGAGGAAGATAATTAATGACACATAACAAAATATTTCTCTAGGGAAAGCCACTACTCAAACCACAAATATCTATATTGCATTAATCGGAAGATATGAGAAGAAAATACAATGCTTGTTCCTCCTGAACAATTCCTTCACAAGTATAATACAACTCTCTCCCTCACAAGCTAGCTCATGCCAAAACTTAGCCAAATATGTGGCCTTTTGATCCCCTACTTCCTTGCACAATTCCTAGAGGAGTTAGCCTTTATTTAATGAGGAAATACTTCTTCCATAACTGCACAATACAAACTTAGGCCCTCAATTGATTGCATGCACCATCTGTACAACTCACTAAATTATACAATTAATAGTACATTGTCCCTACAATCTAGTATCAACTAGGCCTTCCTATGAACTAACATGCATGAGTGATTCTTGAGAAAATTCTCAGTTATTTGGTGTGGCACTGAGGATGCACTTGTGCACCAACTCACTAATAGACCTGTACTAGTTCCTCTAACAATTTGAACTAGTTTAACTGACTATAGCCTAGTTAAACTGAGTTATCTAATTACAACCCAAATGAACTCAATATGGAACCCTAAAACTTAGTGATCACACTTACATAACTCCTTATAGACTTCCAACTTAGATTTCCTAAGATAACTAAGTAAACTTAACTTAGTTAACTATTACAAGTTTCTATGAGAAAAGAATTACAAATTAATTCTTAATTTAATTTGAGGACAAATTAAATTAGAGTTTCTAGATGTTATTTTTAACATTTCTTGATGCTATTTTCAACACTCCCTCTCAACAAGAAAGGAATTCAACTCTATCCCAATATTGCACCTTTGGAATGTTCTTCATGCAATAATTTTGTCTAGTGTTGTACCTACAACAACTCATTAAACTAAAAAAGAATCCAACCTGAATCAATTTGATGCATTAGTCACCAAAGTCTCTCACTAGCTCTGCCTATGTCGACTAAAAAATCTTCACTTCTGCTGACTATGCCTATCTATACTGTTGTCAACTCTACTCTGTGCTCTCCAGTATCTAACTATTGCTAGCCTCTGACTTTGTCACTCTGATATTTGACTGCATCAACCACCACTAATCCATCGTGCTACTATGTGATGTGGGCTCCCGTAACAAGGTATGATCCAAGAGACAAAAATTTTCAATGGACCCTATGCAAATTTCTACCCTCTTGGGCCTATCACTTCACATCACCCCACCTCTCACCTTGAGATATGGCTGCATGTGCTCCCCCTGCCCACTTGGCTTGAAATTTCCCTCCATTGGCAGTCTTTTTTTAAGTGGATGCCTCCACTCAGTCTCCTCTCTACTTCTCCAGTTGTGGCTACTCCACAAATTTTTGAAACTGCATCTTCTCTGCTTGATTGGATCTCTCCACTTGGTCTCTTCTCTTCTTCTCCAATTGTGGCTGCTCCACAATCGTTTGAGACTATTTATAAGGCTTCTTCTAGGGCCACATGTTAATAGGTAATTCACTCTCCCTCCCAACTACCAAGTCTCTAACATTTACCTTGCTCCTCAAGGCTTTGCTTGCATCTTTTACCTAGAGAGAATATTGGTTCTTGAATCGTACACTGATCTGTTTAACCTATCCCATGGCAATGTGTCTAATGAAACCCTTTCCCTTACTAAAAATCACATCATAGCCAAGGTCTTCCAATGCCACAATGGAAACAAGATTCATCTTTAGTCGTGGAACATACATTAGATCTGTGATTTTGAGAGGGGATTTAGACTTCCTTTGAAATGTAATTGTATCTATCATGGTAGCACTATACCTCCCATCATCTCTAAACTCTATGTTCTACTTGAGGTCTTTCTCCTCAGAATAACTAAATACATCTCTATTCCTTGTCATATTGAATGAGACACCACTGTCAAGATACCAAACACTTCCCATTACAGTGTTGGGAATGCATGAAATGAGAGTGAAATCAAGTTTGAAGTGTGAAGCTAGAGCTTCACTGTTGTCGCTACTCCAGGCTCCTTCTTTCTTTCTTTTGTCTGTGGGAAATTCGTGGCATAGTGCCCGTGATCATGAAACTGAAAACACTTGACTTTCAATGTGTCCATATTCTTGTCACCTACCTTGGCTTGGGACTTCTTTCCCTTATAATTTTTCCTTTCCTGACTAATGCAAATTCCTCTTAAACTCCTTTGGGAGAGATCCCATCTCTGGTGTTCCACCAAAACTCTTCTCTTACCAAATCCAACCATAGTCATTCCCAATATGGTAGCTTCTTCCTCCCATTGACAAAGTCTTGATAATTTTTCCAACTCTTGGGAAGTCATAGATGAGATATGATCACCATATCATCCTCGGAAATAGTAATCCCAACACATCCAAGCTCATCATGACAATGAGTGATCTTGGTTAAGTAATTCAGAATTGACTCGCCCTTCTCCATCTTGGTATTTATGAGTTTTGAATTTAGTGCCAAATTCCTATGGCCACTTCTATTCTATAACAGTTCCATCAATGCCTTCCACATTGAGTATGGAGTTCCCTTACTATGGAGACTCGAGAAAATGTGATCTTGAACTCCCTCAAGGATAATTCTCCTTGCCTTTCCACACACTTTCTCCATTAAGCTAGATCTTTAGCATATGATGCTAGAGGGTTAGGAATGTCTTGATCAATGAATTACTTAAGGCCATTGTCTTCCATCACTACCACCATCCTATCCTTCGAAGATATGGAATTTGGGCTACCATCCAAGGCATACTCAAGTATCAAACTGTAGAAATCTATTTGCTGACTCTAAAGAATGAACTACAAATTCAAATTTCACCTACATAGCCAAACTTGAAATATCCTCTTCTATACTTCCTTCAGCTCCAATACCATGTATATTTTTTTGTAGATTCAACAGATAATGTAATATACTAAAACACAATACAATAATCCACTATACTCTTCAACAGAAGCCAAAAATGATCGATAAAAACAATAAATAGAAAGAGGAAGAACATCAATAGAATATATCACAATATTTCTCTCGGGAAAGAAACTACTCAAAACCCCGACTATCTATATTGTATTAATTATAAGAACTGAGAATAAAATACAATGATTGTTCCTCCTGAACAATTCCTGCACATTTGTAATCTAACTCTCTACCTCACAAGCCACCGCAAGCCAACACTTAGCCAAATATGTTGCCTATGGAGCCCCTACTTCCTTGCATAATTCCTAGAGGAATTAGCCTCTATTTAATGAGGAAATCCTTCTTCCATAATTTCACAATGTAAAATAGGTCCTCAATTGATTGCATGCACCACTTGTACAACTTAGAAAATTATACAACTGATAGTACATTATCCCTGCACTCTAGTCTCAACTGGGTCTTCCTATGAACTAACATACATGAGTTATTCTTGTGTGAATCTTCAGTTAGCCGATGTGGCATTGAGGATCACTAGTGCAATAACTCAGTACTAGACCTCTACTAGTTCCTCCAATAACTAGAACTAGTTTAACCGACTATAACTCAGTTAGACTGATTTATCTAATTAAAACTCCAATGAACTAAATTTGGACCCTGAAAACTTAGGGATCACACTTACATGACTCTAGATAGACTTCCAACTTGAATTTCCTAAGATAACTAAGTCAACTTAACTTAGTTAACTATTACAAGTTGTTATGAGAAAAGAATTACAAAATTAATTCTCAATTTAATCCAATGCCAAATTAAATTAGAATTTCTAGATGTTATTTTTAACATATCTTATTGCTATTTTCAATAGACCCTAGAAATGAGAGTAGCAATGAAAGAGAGAGAGAGAGAGAGAGAGAGAGAGAGAGTGTGAGAGAGAGAAGACTAAGAGAGAGGAAGAGGACTAGTGCACTCTGGATGTCAAGACTCAAGAGGCATCGAGTTAACTAACTAACGTAGTTTTAAAATAATAAAAACCTAAGATGAAGTATATGAGAAATTATATAATCAACACATATGATAATTTATAAATTAATTGTTCCTAATTTCATTATCCAAGTAGGTTTCAACACTTGTCACTTACAGCTACCTAAAGAATACCATGATTAATGGCCTTGTTCTGATTTATCATCTCTTAATCAGGGTAAGGATATCCATGCATACATGATCAAAAGTGGAGTTTATCCAAATGTTTTTGCAAGTTATCCTTTTATAGATATGTACTCTAAATATAATAAATTAGAGGATGCATGCCAAGTATTTGAGGAGATACCTTAAAAAAATGTGGCATCATAAAATATGATTACCTTGGTTTATGGTCAAAGAACGGAAGTTGAAGTGGCAATGGAGCTCTTTTTGATGTATTCACCACAACCAAATCCTATTACCATCACTGTCATTCTATCTACCTATGGTGACTTAGTATTTATGAAAGCAAAGGAGACAACTAGTTGCACCTTAGAACAAAAGTAGAACATCTTTGAGAAATCCTCAATTATGTCCAAAAGGAGAATTGGTTCTATCAAGAGAAAAATTATTTTAGGGTTAAGGAGGGCCTTTCGAAACCTAAAATTAATGTATTATTGTGTTGTCTTTTATCATATAGGAACACTAAAGTGATGCATTGTATTACCTTTATGAAGAGAGTAATAGAAATTATTACCATCTTAATATTGATCAAGTAATTTGAATATGTTTCCTATATCAGTAGTGACTATTTGGATGGTGGTATATCTCTATTGGATGTAATTGGTCCAAAAAAAAAAGTAAGATAATCTTGATTGTTTCATGTAGGGAAGGTGAATGTTTTGGTCCC
Source organism: Pinus taeda (assembly GCA_000404065.3). Classification (NCBI taxonomy): domain Eukaryota; kingdom Viridiplantae; phylum Streptophyta; class Pinopsida; order Pinales; family Pinaceae; genus Pinus; species Pinus taeda. Next base: position 49,813 of record APFE031004602.1, on the reverse strand, counting down.
CACTAATGTCGAAGAAGAGGTTATTTATGTTCATGATTATAGATCTATAATTCGTTCTGATTGGCCAAGCTCAGTTCATATCTATATTCAATCTCATGGATAATCTCGCCATTGTGAGTCAAGTTATGTTGTTCTCATTGAGAGGAGAAATGAGAAACAACTTAACCGATTTTATTATGTTATTAGGCCTTGAGAATTCGATGCGAAAATTACCTTTGAATAGAAGCCACATTCCTTTGCTCCAAAAGGCTAGTGCTCCAAAATACAAAACTATATATCAAGTGCCAAGAAGTGGTACCTCGGTTAATTTTGAATCCATTATCAATTATATCTACAAATATTGTTCAAATTTTCCTGGAAACAAGTACTATTTTCCATAACTAGAATTGATGTTCACATAAGTTGAAGGGGAACTCTAACAAAACACTATGTGAAGAGGTTGAAAAACATAGGAGGGGACACGTGTCTGATTGGAAAGTTTCTCCTACACATTCCATAAATGAACATTATCTCTAATAGTTAAAGTCAACCTAGCCCCATTATTATAGAGTGTAGTCCCAGAGTGGAGAATTTGCATATATGAATTCAATTCAATGAAGGTGAGCAACATTTCAATAGATGGGAAGCCCAGTAGAAAGCAAGGTTTTTTCCTCATTCCATCCCCATACATTTTACCCATATTTAGTATGAAAATATGGCATTTTAAGGACCTTTGTAGGAAACAACCCCTCATGAATATGAGTGAATTCCTCTCTCTCATCACAACAATCTCAATTTAAATCCTCCCAAATTTTATTCCCTGGAGTAGAAAATTGAACCCTTCTTAGTTTATTCTTTAGGAATATACAGTAAAGTACAACATAATATAACCTGAATAGAGCATGGTGATGTTATCCTCATAGTGTGAGTATAATAGATTTTGGAATAGTGGGTGATGGGGTTACTCTTAACAAATATTCTTTCAATGTGGGGCTCAGCTCTATGTTCTAGTAGGAACATCATTCACTGGTTGCTTTAATATCACTAGCCATCTCACATTATACTTGTATAGACAATGTGTCATTTTGAGATCGCAGGTAATAATAATTTATTCCCTCAACATTTCTCATTTCACTCTTCTGCATTCAATAAAAACTCGATGTTAATAATAATATTCAGCCAAATCCTATATGCATTAAGGTTTTTAATGGGTTAATAATGATCTAGCATCCTTGTAATAATAATAATAACAATCTGTATCACTGAATTTTGGGGTAGTAACACCTCACTTATTTGTGAAACAACTACTGATATTGATAGAACTAATACATTAAATATATGATTCAATAAACAATTATTACCCATCAAAACATAGTCCAATGAAATAAATAATTACAGGATCTATGAATTCAGAGAATATTCAAAGATAATATTTTAATTCCGAGGTTTTCATCTCAATGTTTGGACTAAGAAAAGAGTTTTAAAATTAAGTTCAATTCAATGCCAATCCACCCAATTATTCTGTTAAAAAATAATAATAACAATTTTAAATAATTATTGTCTTCCTTCACAATCAAATGTACAGGTTCAATTTCTAGAACATAAAAAGTTTCATTTAACCCCTAAACATAATAATCTTCGCATTAAGAATATTAATATTTTCATTAAACATGATAATTGTGGTTTCTTTCTTCATGATATCAATTGTAGGCCCATTCAACAAGCAAATATAGCAAGCCTAAATAAATCAATACATCAAATGTTGAAGTGGGGTTCCAATAATTTGTCACAATAACTAGTATGCATTTGTAATTTTTTTATCCCATATATTTTAAAGACTATGGACTAATTTTGATTAAAAAATAAAATTTAAAAATACAAGGAGGAACTTTTGCAATGCCCTCACCTCCTTTTAATTATAGTTCTCAAAAATTGCCTCCAGCAAGAAAAAAGGATAATATACTGAGACACTGAGAATCATCAAGCCTAAGAATTAACAAGGCAATAAAAAGGAAAAAATAAAACAAAATGTTGAAGTGGGTCTCGCATTAAGTAATAATTTCATTTACATATTTATATAGGATTTCCTCACTCACAATAGACTCCAAAGCAAACACTGAGAATTTAGAAGGTAAATGATCAAGCGCCTTCACAAAGTCTACCATAATACAAATTTACAAACACTAAGTGGTGAAGTCCAGTGCCATCATAGGGTTGTTCAAATGATATTTTTCAACAAGTATTGGGATACATTATAATAGTTTATAGGAGTGTGCAAATTTCTCAATTTCTTATAGTTTTGTTAGAGTACATAGATATATAGGATTTTTGTATATGTTTCTTTCCATCACTTCATAGACATAACCTATATATTTCTAGTGAATCCTATTGATATATTATTCTTCACATTACTTAAAATCCCATTGCCTACCTTTAATCATCCATGGACATTGTACAAGCTATATTATCTAAAATAGTACCTTTTTGGGGTTGTCAAAAATAGTATCTAAACATATGATTAGGTTAAAAGATATTGAGATATGCTTATTGTAATTTATTTATAGACTTAATAGTAGATTCCTTATCGACATACCTAATAGGTTCTTATACATATTCATATTAATTATTTAGATGAGCATAATAAGAATTCAACGTAATGTTTCTAATATACGAGAACTTCTTGACATCCATCACTTTAATATTTATCTTCAACTTATGAATCTTCTACTATTTCTAATGATTATTTCTTGTCATCCTTAGATGAATTCTAGATGGTGGAACTGAAAGTACTTTCTCCTTTTATTAGATACAACGACCTTTCCTTCTCAATGTTGACATCATTTTGAGGGACTTGTTGTTACCATCAGTGTTCTTGTAAATTTTTCTAGATTTTTGGTAAATTGGCATGTGTTCCCAACCTTCATACTTTGTCAGTGATAAAATAGGGAAACCTCCCTTTGTACATACAATTATCTTTGTTGATCTTTAATGTTGGCATCACTATATCATATTCTATTTACTTCACCTCCTTATACAGTTTTGCAACTACTCAAATTATTTACTTCCAAAGCAATGTTGTAAAGTCCAACTTTCTCTACCCTCGATTCAAATATTTTCAAAAAGTCATTCAAATTTAAGATCATTGATTCGTAGATGGTATTATTGTTTGGGAACATGGAAGTGATTCCATGGTTTCAATTAGAAACATCCACTTGTTATATGAGAATGCATTATAATGAAAGAAAGGAATCAATCATTCTACTCCAAGCATCTTCTACTTATATCTAGATTGATTAGGACACATTCTACCAATGTGAAGTCTTATTTATACCATATATGCCCACAAATGAATTCCATTCTACCCTAGATTTTATGGTTGTTTATTAGATGGATAAAGATGGTTCTTTTCATTTCATTTTTGAAATGGGTAGTATTGCATTTATTTTTTCAATTTTTCAATTTTTTTAATTCCAAGCAATATTGAGGACTTCAATCTACTTCTGATTCATCCTCCCCAATATTCCTCTAGATTCTAAAGTAAAAAACTCAATATAAGTGTTTTCACAACTGATTCCTGATAAAAGAAAACAATCGTTAAACCTTAAACTCCTACATGTGCAACGTAACTTGCAAAATTCTATTATAGTGAAATTTGAAATAAGCCACTGCATTAGGTATGCATTGTTGAAATGATTCATTGGCTAGTTACTCGACAACTAAAGAACTACCTAGAAAACACAAAATAAATGGCAGTGATGAAATATTTGAGAAAAATTATAACCAAACATTTCAATTCAAAATATGATAAAATGAGCTATTTAATATCTTAGAATGTGTTCCATACCTATGCCCTCTCCATCAAAGACAAAATTAAAACATATTTCCCAAACTAAAAGTTAGGTGTTTGAGATATGCAACTAACTAAGCTATAATACTGGTTTAAAATTTTACACTTTTTGATGCAATAGAAAGTACACCCCAAATATGTTCATATAAATGCAATGTCGTTGAGTTATGGATAAATATCAATATACATGTTTGTATTTTGTACTATATAGGGAAAAAAATTAAGCATGGAATTCAATATTGAATAATACAAGAAGATGAAAGTGTTAATTTGTATAGGAAAAGGATAAATGGACTTCATGACAGTCATAAATGAAGTGGAATGATTGACAACTGTCAAAATATTACATGGAATGTGGATTGTGTTTGCATTGAGCGATACTTATAGTCAAAAGTTCGTACAAGAAACCTTTCTTCCACATATTCAAACCCCTTAAGACACAGAGCATCGGAAAACAGAAAAAAAATACCAATAAAAAGGACACAAAGAAAGATATAAAGGATAAAAATAAGGAAACAAAAAGAAGTGATGTGGGGAGAAAAAAATGTCATGAAAGAAAAGGGAATACAAAGAACTTGTAAGCGCAGCAATGGAAAGAAAAATAAGATAAATATTGGTAGTGTTAAAGCAAAAGTTCACACTAGAAACCTTACTTCGACATATTCAAACGCGTAAGACATGGAGCATCTCCAAATAGAAAGCAAATACCAAATAAAAAGGGACACAGAAAAGGAAAAAAGGAAAAAATAACAAAACAAAAAAGAAAAGAAAAGGACCATGGGGAGAAAAAAACAACATGAAATAAAAGGGGAATACAAATAACATATAGGTGAAACAATGGAAAGAAAAGAAACATAATGGTAGTGATAAATCATATGTTGGAACGATAAAAAGGAAAGAGGAAAGAAAAACTAATCTTCAAAGAGGAACAAGGAAACAAATGAGAATAAGATATAAGCTAAACCAATTATGATAAGAAAACACAAGAAGTGGGGAAATCCAAAACACGTCCATTGATCAATAGTAGCAATGATCAATGCACAAGAATAAATTCAAACTTTTGGACTCACACAATTCAAAAAATGCACCATGTGTAGTTTTGTCAGCTTAAATCAGGCATGCTAAAAACTATGAAAACATAGGTTTCAAGCATCTTGACCTGCTCCAGTTTATAGGGGATCCAATCCTTAATGTTTCAAAACTCAAAAGGTGTAATGATAGGGACATTATCCAAAAAGTGTTGCTAAAATGAACTCAAATAGTCTTGATTAGTATGCATTTCTCTTAAAAATCTATTTAGAGATTAAATATGATACAAAGTAAGTAATATTTGTTTCTCAAACAAAAGTAGAGCCAATCCATCTTCCATCAAGACATCATTTGATACTATGAGGCTAATTTGTACCTTTTTTTCTGTGAAGTAGAGAATAAGAAAAAGGCTAATATATCTATTAGAATGAATTCCTACGACTTTATTGTCAGAAAATATAACTCTTAAAGATACAAAGCATTGCTAGTTTCACAATTTATGTGTCAATTTCTTGAAATCAAAGTTTGTAACTTACCGGAATCCTTTCCCACTAGAAGTCCTTTCGAATAAAGACCCACCAAATCCTTTATCCCACCTACCTTTGTAATAACACCCTAAGAAAAAGAAAAATAAAAATCATCAACTTCATGTTTATGGAAAGGATAAAGAAAACTTGATATTATTTGGATGATAGTAAAATGAAGTATTATTTAGTCAAACATCCCATTTTTTCCAATCAATAATGACATCTATAATTTACATTGCACTTTCAATGCATACAATGGGTAGGTGGCACCATCAACGTGCACAATGAAGGAAAGGTGCTTGATAAAGGGGAAAATAAGGCTTCATGTTTTCATTTTTAGTTTTGTAGATTAAAAAATAAATAAAGAGAATTAGTTAACACCTTGTGCTCTTATCCTACAGATAGGTTTTACAGTCCCCCTGCAACCTTCTTAACAACCTATCTATTAGGAAACTTGGAAAGTTCTATGAAAATGCTAATGCCCCTCTCCATAAAAACTTATTTGGAAACATCTACTTTGACTAATAAATTTTCTTTCCCATACCCTATGAAGGGTTACAATAAGCAACCTACTATGACAAGGGTGTTACTCACAATTATGGTTTTAAAGGCAGCCAAGCACATGACAATAATGAGCAATATTGGCAGTGGGGGGATGCAAAGGATAGTGAAGAAAAATGCATTTAAAGGGACTTGTATTGTCATTGGATATATGGATGCTTTATTTTCAGCCAAACAAAAGTTGAGAACTTAAAAAACATCCCAATATAGTTGAGAAAATTCAGAAACTCCAAAATTGCTTGAAAGCTCATCTAGGATAAAATGATTCCTCTAGTAGCAGAAGAAATAATGCTTAAAGTGGGTGTTAAGAAATACCTTATTCAATTTTAGCGGTTCACCAAGTTCATCCTCCATATCCCACAGCATTTATGGATCCAAGAGCAAGAGATCCACACTCTCACTATCTATGTTTACATTCAAAACACCAACATGATCTATCAATTCTCCTTAAGCTATAGTGTATTTGTATCGGTGTTTGTGGGATGGTGGGTTTGTGATAAAAGTATGTTGTAAGAAGCCCAGTTGAAGTGAAATTGAAGGTCAAGATACTGTATACTTGGGAAAGGCAGAATGCAAGGATTACACTATGAACCTTCAACAGACAAAAAATGTTCTTTGTGCTCTTAAGTGCCTAATGTGTGCCTACATAGTATGGACATGTCCACACCAATGCTTTCTTTATCAAATTGTTTCATGTTTGTCGAAGCTTTTGGATTGAGAATAACCACTCAACTGAGTGCATGAATATGTGAATCTTATTGTGCACACCTCATTTTGTTGCCTACCCCAGTCTTAGAGGAAGGAATCAGCTTAATTACATTAACTTATGATGCATGTACCCTTTCTTTAATTGATCTATCTATGCCTATGTATCCATTCCTTGATCCATCCACCATAAACAAAGGAGGAAACAAGGGGTAGTGGTTGTCCCATGTTTGGACCTGTAGAGAAAATCCAAATAGATTTCATCACCTTGCCTTTTTTTGTAATCCATCTTGAACATATTGTAGATAATATATTTTTCTTCACCCACCAGCCTATGGCATGACTAAAAACAATGGCCTGTTAACTTATCAAATACACATATTGAGTCATTTAGATAGTTATTCAGGAAAGAGAAACTCCTATTAGACTAGAGGTAGTTGTTTATATACGAATATCGTCATTAACAGAATTCATAGTAAGGTAGGTTACTAAACATCCCTTTTAGAAGAATTTAATCTCCAAAAAGCTACACTTCAGTAGAAAATTTAACGTCTAGAGTGTTGGATTAGTTTGCCACTAGAAACCTTTTATTGCAACATGATAGAAAAATCCTTTTAGGAGAATCTCTAAGGCACAAAGCTATCCATAGTAGCACATATCCAAGGGTCTCATAGGAAATTAGAGTTAAAATAAATTTCCCCTAATGAACATAGCCCAACCAAGGCCTTCTTGATAAACAAAGACAATGCTCATATCCTCCTCCACTTCCCCTTTGCAAGACAAGTGTGGGAGTGTCATGAAATTTTCTTGGGGAAAATTAATCTTGACTCCAATGGTGAGTGTGAATCATGTTATTTATATTGTCAAAAGGGCCATTAGAAATCCACAAATGTGATTTCCTTTTAAAAAATGGCCCCTTCTTATGTCTTCAGGTTCTTGTCTAAAACCCAATCACTAGAACTTTTGAAGTAAAATCTACATCGGTAAAAAGGTTTGGGTATGGAAAATTAGATTTAGTTTAATCAAATAAAATTTCTCTAGATAAATTATGCAAAGAACCAAAGGATAAATATATTTTGAAGTATTTAAACCCCACTACTAGTAAACCTCCCTTCTAAAAGAAGTCACCATTCCTTAGGATCCCCCTGCCATAGAGGCAAAGATAAAATATGATGGGGCTCCAGAAACAATCCCAAGCTATCATAGGTTGGCTATGCATTGAATGATGACAATGATATTTTATTACAAGCCAAGTTGGTTTCTTAGCATAATACTCCCACAACTCATCCGAGACATATGGTATGTTTTAAGGTATTTTATTCCCTATTTAGGGAGGTTATAAGAAAGTTACCTTGCAAGGAGACTAAAAAATCATTGACCTTTGTAACAAGAAGTCAAGGGACTTTAGGTGGGAACTGGACTACTTGATTTGGAAGGATATTCAGTTAGGAAACCACCTACGATCCCATATTTTTCATATTCGTAGAGGGTCTAATCAGGTTGCATATTGGTTCGAAAATAAATCCATTTCTAAAGAAAAAATATTATGTCTCTATCTAAAATTTTAATGAGATATTGTTGTCAAAATAATTATATTGGAGAGGATCTATTTCAAGAGAAACAAGTTGTCAATTAGAATCTACTACCCCTAAGGGAGGAGTTCGAGAACCCAGATTTCTGTCCAATGCCACCAATATGGGATTTTAAGATCTCTCAAAAGGTATTTCATGACTATGCTCATATTCAAGTCTCCTCCAACCGCAATATAGGTCATTTATCCAAGATACAAATAATGGGAATAGATGATTTTGTCCATGAATAGCAGGATCTAGATATTGCTTGAATACAAAAAACTTGAGAAGAGGGTGCAGTTTGTATCAAGAACAAAAGTATTCCAACCCTTCTTAGTTTCTTTCCATTCTTGTCAATATTTCTCTCGATTCTTCTCTCTCCTATAAAATATGGGTCATTGAAGTGGATCTTCCTCTGACTTTCAAGCTATTTCAATATTGAGGTGGGTGGAAGAAAAGATTCAGGATATTACAAAATAAATCCATATCAAAAGAGGAATAACTAATTATTCGAGATAGGTTATCTTGCAAAAGCAGAGCAAGAGAAGCAAAATTATCTCAACTATCATTCAAGTAATGGTATATCTTGTAACTCCGGTGGTAGAGGGGAAGCTAGATCCAAAGGCTTGAGATCATGACAACTACAAGCTTATGACCTAAAATTTGTTTATGACTTAACTTATTTCCTAAATGATGGTAATATTAGCAAATCTTGCATCTATGGTTTTAAAGTCATCTACATCTATGATTATCAGGAAGGTTATATATGGCATCCTCTACCCAAGTATTTTGATTACATATATGAGCAAGTAATGGCACTAGATGGCATGTAGTCCTATAATATATATATTTAGCAGTAGATTTTAGGTTATTGAAGACATTGCAATCCTAATTCAAACTAGAGTCTATGAAGCTATAGGGAATTTTGTATCTATGTCTAGTTTCAGTCTTGTTCTAATATAAATAACAATTTTTGAACCAAAAAAAACAATTAACATTTGTCTTCTTACATCCTAGCTCTCACAGAAGTGAGGAAAGAAATAGAGAAAATATTACACATACCTCTTTAATATCTCCAACATAAATACGATCACCATAAGCATGAATAGACACAATCATATTGGGAAAGAGATCATTCTAACATTTCGTAGCAATTTCTTTTTGCCTGTCCAATCCTAACTAGTAAGAGGCCTTGAAATTGACATAAATTAAGAGGTACTCTATCAATAGGTGTTTTATGCAAAGGCTTGAGGATTTTCCATCATCCACATGGATATAGATATAAATACAACCTCCTAAGAAATGCCTCTTTGGCAAAAATTCTAAATCCTATGTATTTCCAATGGCCACAAGTGTTCCCCATTCTTTATCATGAAAGGTAATGGAGCAAATGCTGAATGAAACTTCATTATTGAGAAGTGTCAGGAGGCATGTAGTTTCACAGATATTGGGATACAAAAATCAAATGCAGGATGACCATTTCTTTGAGACTGCTTTTCGATAACCATACTGTTAAAGATGATACTCCTTTCCACCATCACCATTTTGCGACTTTGCTTCCATGGTCCCACTCTCCACCAAAACCAACACCAACAACTTCTAAGAATTCTTTCTCTATAGATTCATGTTCTTCTACAACCAATGCACCCTGATGGCTTTCAATAATAATCAATTATTTTTTTTCGGGTGCAAAATGATCTTTCTCACGGTGTATCATAGAGGCACAATAGTTTGGTGGAATGTTTCTCCCAACCTTTCAATAAGCCCTAAGTGCATCCCCAACAACTGTAATCATGCATTCAACATACTGATTAGAAGAAAATGATGCTACATATTCAAGAGTCTCATAAGAAAATGGAGTTAAAATAAATTTCATTGGAGGAATATAGCCAAGCCAAGGCCTCCTTGAAAAGAAAAGAGTTGCTCGACGACCTCTCACCATAACAGAAAAAAATTTGGTGCTCTTAAATCCAAGAATTAGGTCTTCGTGTCTAAAAGTCTACCATTTTCCATATCTACCTTAGTTCTAATATGAACTCTATTCTGCAAATGAACATTCAAAATTGCACTCATTGGATGATTTGCCCCATCCTCCTCTCCAATAGAATCGTGAACTTCAAGTAAGAGAAGAGATTCTGGAGGAGAAGATATAGGTTGCATACTCAAAGCAATAAAAAAATCATCAAAATCCAAAGAATATATGTGAATTTTTCTATCATATAATCCTACGGAAAGGAATATGGACCTTTGTATATGTTTGGGAACTGGAGCAATATCTGAATAAGCCACACCTCTAGTAATTTCACACTTTTGTATCTCTATCAATTTCCCTATCATATCCATCTCAAAATAAATAGGCGCTCCCCAACTCAAAAAAATTATGACCTCTAATTGGTTGCATTCCACCTCCACAATTACTCTTTTTTTCCGTTCACTTATAAGCCCATATCCTCTTAATGCTAAATTCCATTGGGGTGGACCTGCATTAAGGAATATTTTCCCATAACAGAAATATCCAATGAAGGAGTTATGTCAAGAAATCCACTGTCACTAACTTCTCCAACTATTTCACTAATGGACATTTCCAAAGTATTATTTTCAATGGACACAACAATGTATGCATCAAATTCATCATTTATACTTTTCTCCACTATCCAAACTGCAGTAGGAATACCTGATAACTATGAAACAACAATTTGAGTGACAAGTTACAACAAGACTAGGCCTCTATATTTGTAAGGAGAAGCAAGGTCCTCTAACACAAAGAGAAAAAATTCCAGTTAAGTTCACCTCAATGGGTGGGATACATAGGTCCTGTAAACTGAAATTTTAGTTTTAAGAGTAGGATTTAGAAAATATCTTCGACAAAATTCTCATGTGTTCTCGGCAAACATTGTGATCAAGGCATCAATATACCTCTCGACCTAGGAAGCCTCCAGTCACATTAGAAACCCATGTATAAAATATTAGAGAAAATAAATAAATAAATAAAATAGTTTAATAATTATATTGTTGAAGAGGGAAAAAAACCATTAGTAATGGTTTCCCTTTGTTTAACACTCCATGGCATTGAATTTGGAACCTTTGATGGTTGTCGCTAATGTAAATATAGGAAAAAGGGCTCTAGATTGTATTTTTATTGATTGACAAAGAACACAAGACTGTAGAGGAATGAATATAGAGGAATGTGGACAAAAGACTTGAACTATGCTTAGTTTGGTGCCTTGAACTTCATATCCACATTGGTAATAATGGCACCAGGAAGTTGATACCATCGACATTAGTACCAAGTTACCCACCATTTCAATGGTTTCAATCCATAGGTTTTGGGGTCAACAAGACTTTCTAGTGTTTTGTTCCTGGAATCCCTCTCGTATTGGGTAAAACCCCCTCAACGTCTATAAAATGAAGAAAAATCCCATTCCTCCTCCAAAAAGGATCTGCAAAAAAAAAAAAAACAAAAAAAAAAAAACAAAAACTTTGTATTTTTTGTGAGCCCACCTTCATTGTTATCGTGAGCCGACCTGATGAAAGGAAAAGTATTTTTCATTTTGTTTAATTTAAGATAATTAAAATTTTTCAAATGTTTATTTTTCATTTTTTCTTAATTGAATATGATTACAAAGTTTGCAAAGTGTTTAAGATGAAATTAAAATATTGTCTTAAATAAACGTCTTAAAGAACCCCTCCATGTAGTAGTGTTTTATTCCAACTCCACTTTGATAGTTGCGCTTCGCCTTCAATGAAATTCAACCATTATTATACCCACTTGACTTTGACAACTCTACTCTTCCCTCAAGGACATCAAACAAGTATTATTCACACTCTTAGATGGCTCTGCCTATGTTTCTAGATATATGGGCTTAATTTTCTAGGGAGTTTGATCTGGTCATTTTGACACATCATGTTAGCTCCCTATAATACTAGTGATTCCCCCATTACTATTGTCATTGTAGCCCTTATTTTTATTGTTGTGCACCTATTGTCCCCATATTTTTATTTGTGTGCCCCATAGAAGCCCACTATTGTTATTGTTGTGCCCTTATATTATTATTGTTATGGCGGCTTTGATTATGTTGTGACCGCTTAGACTCCTATATATAGAAAGGAGGTTTAGTCATTTGTATCATCCAAGAATGGCTTATTTGTGTAATGTAAACTAGGTTGCCCCCTCTAAGAGGCTTATTTTGAAGTTTTTGAGCTATCTTTTCTATACTTTTGTGAGTTTGTTCATAACATTTTGTATCAAAGCTTTGGATTCTAGGGTTTCACTGCTCCAAAGAGGCCATCATGGCATTTTATCTATAGATTTTTTCTACAAAATCTCAGAAGCTAACAAAAACACCCATTTGATATGAAATATATATTATCTACGGGTCCAAATTTTAGATCTTGTATCACTATATTTTTGGAGATATGATCTAAGGAAGTTAGGGTTTTTACAGACTCTCGAATGACACCCCAAATAGGTGACCTTGGGAAAATCATCATAACTTTCTCTCTGAGTATCATATTTAAATTTCACAAGAAGATATAGAAATATGATGGATTTTGGTTTTTTGTGCATCGTTTTCAGTTCCAAAGGTTGAAACAGTGACACGTGGCATGCCGTACAAGTTCACTCTATTGAAAGACTGTATAATCAGGCAATCTTGGGAGATTGGGCATAACTCCTTCTTGGAGAACCCAATTTTGATTAGATTGGTGGCATTGGAAAGAGGACCTAGATTGCTACTGTATTTCACAATTTCATACCTTGGAGATCTAAAATGTCAGAGATACATTAGATTCAATATCGGGATCCTACAAAGTGAAAAAATGTGTGTAGTTTTTTCTTAAATTTTGCACAAGTTTGGTTTGAAAAAATAGTTTGAAGTAATTAAAAGGGCATAGTGAAGCATAATTATCATTAATTGATGCCTTGAATGAATAAAATGGAAAAACATAGTAAGCAACCTGAAATCTCTAGCATGACTTGTGAAGAAGAGGAAGAAACGCAACATGATATATCAAAATTACGAGACCAAGTGAAACAAATTTCACTCTCACAAAAAGTAATAGAAGCTAAAATGGATGGCATGGAAGATAATATGGATGGTTTAAAGAAAGGGGTGGAAGCTAAGATGGAAGGAAAAATGGAATATTTAAAGACAAATTTGACAAACTCGCTACAAGAAATGTTTACTAATGGTGAAAGGGTAGTAAAGGAAACCGATATGAGAACAATATAAATGTTAATCATGATTTGATAGACTCTAATGTTGGATTGAAGACCCACCATGTTCCAAAGATCGATATGAGGAAGTTTGATGTCAACGATCTTGTAAAATGGATACTACAGATGGAGCAATATTTCGATCTCCATAATGTGAAAAAACACAAAAGGTACACATTGCAACTTTATATTTGGAACCAAATCATTTTGTATGTTATCAATGGCTTTTATCTCGTCAACAAATTGTCACTTGGACTATTTTTACCGAAGAAATGATAGCACATTATGAGGATACAAAAAGAAACACCTTTTTTAGCCAATTGATAAATCTAAAACAAAAGGGTTCAATGATGGAGCACATTGAGGACTTCCAAAAATTGAATGTAAGGGTAAAAGATATTCCAGAGGATCATAGGATTGATGTGTTCATAGGGACTTTAAAGGATAACATCCAACATGATGTTTTCCTTTGGGAACCTGATTCAATGGAGAAGGCATTCAGGGTTGCAAGAAAAATGGAAAGAAAAATTATGGAAACAAGGAAGCCTACCATTCACAACTATAAATATGGAAGTGTTATTGCCCCTAGCCTCTACAACCTACAAGGCCGACACCACAAGAATTGGAAGAAAAAATATCAAAAGGGTTTTATTACAGTGGTGATAGAAAATACACTAAAGGTCATAAGTGCGCTGAGAAGAAATTATTTTACATAGATTGTGAAGAGGAGGAAGAAAAAGAATAAGAAAAATGAAAAGAAGAGGATATACACCAAGAACAAACCCTAGAGAAATAAGAAATGAATTCGTCCATATCTTGTAATGCATTAGCTGGAATTGCCACTCATCAAACTATCAAGATAGAAATGCATATCAAGAAGAAAAAGGTAATAATGTTGATTGATTTTGGTAGTACCAATAATTTTATTCATTGTAAGATAGCTAAGGAATTGAATTGCTTCCTATATCCAACACCAAAGTGTCAAGTGATGGTTACAAGTGGAGGAACGATACATTTCTTTGGAAAGTGACATAATATCAAGCTATCCATGGGAGAATATGTATTGAATATCACAATTCTTTCCATTCCAATGGGTGGTGTTGATGTTGTACTAGGAGTCGAATAGCTACAATCCTTTGGTACAATACATTTTAATTTTCAAGAACTTTTCATCAAATTTTATTCAAAAGGAAAGGAATTTGAATTAAAGAGTATCATAGGGAAAGTGGGAAAGATAATTAACTCTAACAGAATGGCAAAGCTTCTAAAGAAATAACAATGAGGCATAATTTCACAATTATGTTCGCTAGATGTTCCCAAATCGAAATCATCTATTTTTCCAGATCTCCAAATAGTCTTGGACAATCATTCCAAGGTATTTGAGACTCCCTAAGGCCTCCCACCTATTCATGATTATGATCATGATATACATTTGATTCCAGGAAGTGTTCCTCCAAACATCAGGCCTTACAGTTATCCCTATGCCCAAAAGAGTGAAATTGAACATATGAATGCAGAAATGCTAGAGGTTGGTATAATTCAACCTAGGAAAAGTTCTTTCTGTGCTCTAGTAGTATTGGTGCACAAGAAGGATGGATCATGGAGCATGTGTCCTGATTATAGGGAGCTCAACAAGCTCACTATTAAAGATAAATTTCCCATTCCTCTCATCGATGAATTATTGGATGAATTGCATCGTTCAATTTACTTCACTAAGTTGGATCTTCATTCAGGATATCATCAAATCAGAATGAATAATGAAGACATTCCAAAAACAACATTTAGAACTCATGAGGGTCATTATGAATTTTTGTTCATGCCTTTTAGCCTTACCAATGCACCTACTGCATTTAAAGGTTTGATGAATTCCATTTTCAAACCCTTCCTTAGGAAATTTGTGTTAGTATTTTTTGATGACATAATAATGTACAAAAAGTCTTGGAAGGATCATGTTGAACATGTTGACAGGGTGCTCAAACTACTGGAGGATAAACAATTATATGAAAAAAGCTTGAAATTTTTCTTTGGAGTACAATAGGTGTAATATCTGGGTCATATTGTATCTAATGAAGGTGTTAAGGTAGACCCTAGAAAAATTAAATCCATTAAGGAATCGAAAATATCGACATCCATAAAGCATCTGCAAGGATTTCTCAGGTTAACAGGGTATTATCACAAGTTTGTTAAGAATTATGGGAGAATAGTAGCACCTTTAACAACATTATTGAAGAAAGATGCATTTTCATGGACTTTAGAAGCAACAAAGGCCTTTGAACATATTAAAGAGGCAATGTGCCAAGCACCGGTCATAGGTATGCCAAACTTCACAAAAACCTTTGTTGTGGAATGTGATGCCTCATGAAATGGAATTGGTGCTATTTTAATGCAAGAATAAAGACCCATTGCTTTCAAAAGTCGTGCAATCAAAGTAAAGTATTTACACAAAGCTATTTATGAGAAGGAAATGTTGGAAATACTACATGCACTCAAGAAATGGACCCTACCTAATGGGAAGACAAATCAAGGTAAAAACGGATCATGATAGTCTTAAATACATTTTAGAACAAATATTATCTTTAGAAGAGTAGCAAAAATGGGTCACAAAGATGTTGGGTTATGAATTTGAAATCATATAAAAAAAAGGGAAGAAAAATGTTGTGGCATATTCACTCTAAAGAAAGGATGAGGATGTGGAAGCATTGCTTTGCATCATTTGTATTATCCAACCATATTAGATAAACGAAGCAAGGGATGAATGGAAGAATGATGAAGAAGTGTGGGAACTCATTCAAAATCTGCAACAAGATCATAGTACATTTTATACATTTAGCTAGAAAAATGATTTGTTATGGTACAAAAATAGCTTATACCTATGTAAGAATTCCCAACCCAAACAAAATATTCTTAAGGAATTGCACACTTTTCACTTAGGAGGGCACTCAGGATTTTTAAACACTTACCAAGGATTTTTTGGGATGTCCTTAAATTGGATATTCAAAAGTTTGTAGCGGAATTTTTTGTTTGCCAACAAAATAAAGTTGAAACATTTAAGACCCTGGGTATATTACAACCTTTATCCATTCCAAGCCAACATTGGGAGGAGGTTTCAATGGATTTTATCATAGGTTTACCCAAGCTAGAAGGAAAGAGTGTCATCATGGTGGTAGTTGACAAACTTATTCAAAATCCAATACAATTTCTACTTCATTTATGGAAATAATTCAGAAGATACATGGAAACCCAAATATTATTGTACGCGACAGAGATCCCATTTTCACTGGATATTTTTGGACATAATTATTTTCTTGTCTCTGTACTAAGTTAGCTCATAGCTCATCTTATCGTACTCAATGTGATGAGAAAACTGAGATAGTAAACAAATTTTTGGAAGGATATATTTGTTGCTTTGTCTTTGATAAATAGATACAATGGGTCAAATGGTTGCCTCTGGCTGAATGGTGGTATAACACTTCCTTCCATATTGCAGCAAAAATGACACCATTTACGGCACTTTATGGATATCATCCACCATCCATCACATCATATTTAAGAGACAATTCTAAGGTTCAAGTAACGGAAGATCACATCAAGCATCAACAACAGTTTCTCCAACTCTTAAAGGATAACCTCACTTTGGTGTAGAATAGAATGAAACAATAATCAACTTCCCAACAAAAGAAATTTTTATGTAGGTGACTGGGTATACCTACAACTACAACCATATAAAAAAATGTCCCTCAAGCAAGCTAAGAAGGATAATAAATTATCACCAAAGTATTATGGCCTATACAAGGTGTTGCAAAAGATTGGTAGTATGGCATACAAACTGGAGCTTCCTGAGCTTTCTGAGTGCACCCAGTTTTCTAGGTTTCATTTCTGAAGAAGGTTGGAGGTGACAAGATCCAAGTTCAAACAATATTTCTAGAACTTGAAGAGGAAGTAAAAATCTTATTAGAACCCAACGCAGTCACAAAAACAAGAAATTGACAGGTATGAAATTGATCAATTTCAGAGTATCTCATCAAGTAGAAGAACTTACCCGCTAAAGATTCCACATGGGAGGATGAGAATTTTATATAGAAGCATACAAAACTACTCAAACATTGAGGAAAACACTTTTTTGAAGGAGATGGGCACTATTTTCATTGTATCACTAATTTTTATTATTGTGCCCCTATGGTCCCCATATTGTTATTAGTGTGCCCCATAGAAGCCTACTCTTGTTATTCTTGTTCCCTTGTATTATTATTGTTATGTCTTCTTTGGTTATATTGTGAACCCTTAGACTCCTATATTTAGAAAAGAGGTTTAGAAATTTGTATCATTCAAGAATGGTTCATTTGTGTGATGTAAAGGAGGTTACCCCCTCGAAGAGGTTGATTTTGTAGTCGTTGATCTATATTTTCTATCTTTTTGTGAGATGGTTCATAACACATCCATCGACTCTTTTCTCTTCCTTATGGTTTGGCTACTCATTAGTTTCTTATCTCTAATACTAATATGTAAAATAGAGATAAGATTCAGAAGTTGTTTCTACAACCACATGCACAATAAGGAATAAAATTGTAAAATGGTGGCTCAACATACTACATTGTTGATCTCTTTGTTATATTTCTAAAATGATAGGTTGAAATGGTGCAATAGAATAGTTAATTAATTATTGTGTAATTAACTTATTCTAACATTTTTTTAATAATTTATATTTAAAAATTTTATGTATATATTTCTAATGTGTAGAAATTTTGTTTATATATTTGTGTTTATTTTGGATAATGGTTTTAAGTGGTCTCTCTTGAATTTCTATTTTTAATGAGTTACTTCTAAAATTTGATTCAAAATTATCACTCCGATAGGTGTTCTCAATAATAGTATGCAAGAGATGTTGTATTGTTTTCTCTTGTTTTGGTTGTAAGTTTTGACAACCCATCATTTCTCTATGGTATTTTTATGAAGGTATCTCTCTCTCTCTCTCTCTCTCTCTCTCTCTCTCTCTCTCTCTCTATATATATATATATATATATATATATATATATATATATATAAGAGTGTCGAGTGGTGAGGGGTCAAATTTCTTGAAGTACAAACCTCTTTTAAAGTGAAAAGAGGTTTTATAAACACTTGGTAGATCCAATAGCCAGAATTGACCCATGTCCAAAAAATAATAAAAGACTTCCACCAAAAAAATATACAATTTTTATTTCAATAAATATTTTATCTTTTCCAATTTATTTGGATGTCTAGTACAATTTTTTATCGAAATATGTAAACACTTCCACCATGCATAAATGATTTTGTATTTTCCTACCTTTTTAGTGGCATGCATTCACTCATCCACATCATGAAGCCTTTTTTTTGTGCATGTGATTTTGTGGATTGTTTTCCTTCAACGAGCTTCAACAATTTTTATTCCCACTCAACTTTTATGGCTCTGCTCCACCTTCAATGGAAATCAACTAATATTATTCCCAAATGGATTTGACATCTCTACTCTTCCCTCAATAAAATCAAATGAGTATTATCCCCACTCTCTAATGGATCTACATGTGTTTGAAGATATATGAGCTCAATTTTCCATGGATTCCCAGTACTACGCGAAGGGCATTTTTAGGATTTTTTTTTAAGAAAAAACTTTTTTCTTAAAAAGTCACTTTTTATTTTAGTTATTTTGCATTAAGATTTAATATCAATTGAATTGTCTTCAATATAAATTGAAGACAAAAATAGTGTGAGACAAAAATATAATAAGACAAAACTTTATATTTACGATAAAAACAATCTGAGACAAAAAGAGTTTGAGACAATAAGAGTTTGAGACATAAATATTTTAATAAAGAACTTTATAATTAAGGCACAAGAATAGTTTGAGACACAAAATATTTTAAAACCAAACTTTATATTTAAGACAATGGCGAGTTAAGATAATGGCAATTAAGACGAAACTCATATAAGACAAATAATAATTAAGACAAAACCATATCAATTTAAGACAATATTATTTGACACCTGAAAATTTGACTCTAATAGTGCATCATAAGTCCACTAGCTTGCAGGCTACTACTATCTCATGCCTATACTGAGGTTGCTTATATTTCACTTACCATTCACGTTATATTATATAAATACAATGATTTGTTGGGCTCTTCGTTTTGTTGGGGTAGCAAAATATGGAGAACGTGACAACATGAAATTTAATCATATCAATTTATTTGCTTATATTATATTTTCGCTTTTCATTAATCCTTTTTAATTAATATAAAATTAGAATATGCCAATTATATTAATTTTTTAATTAGTTGTAAAATTAAAATATAACACTTTGAAAAGTTAGAACATTTTTAATTAATTTATAAGTATTTAATTTAATGTATATTTATCTAAAAATTATATTAAAATTTACATAAAAGTAACAAATTAATGATAATTTGATTTGAAAACAATTACAATATATATACCACATTCTAAAAATATAATAACTAAATAGATTAAAATTATATTTTTTTTTGTTGGACTAACTCAAGGGGATTTGAACTTTGAATCTGAGGCTTTTACATAATTGTGTTACACTCCATGAGATAAAACTATCTATTTTTTAATCCGTGGGAATTTTTAAATTACTTCAACTAAAAACTTTGATATAAATTTCCAAGAAATTATATACAATATAACGATAAAAGATTAATATTTCTCAATTGTTATATTATATATATATATATATATATTTATATATATATATATATATATATATATTATATAATATAATATATATATATATAGCCCCAAGGGTTAGCTCAGTTGGTCAAAAACCGTGCCTCGCCATCGGGAGGTCACAGGGTCGAATCCACCGAAGCTCGGGGTCAGGTTTGCAGATAGGCCGAGGGCGATTTAGCCTAGCTATCACCCAGATTTTTCCATGGACGTAGCAATCACTCACTAACCAGGTGCTCGTGAACCACATGCAAATATATATATATATATATATATATATATATATATACATATATTATATATATATATATATATATTATAATAAAAGAAATCCAAAAAATATAAAATACAAAATCATCAATATAAGCATCTAAACCATAATTTTTCTTTCTAAATGAAAAGTTAGAAATTTGATTCCTACGTATGTCTTATACCCACATCTCAATTTTCTTTTTGCTATTGAGCATATATATCAAAGAGATAAATAACAATAATTTAGATAATAATTTAGTATTTAAATTTTTTCTTATTGTAAAAAAAGGTTTATACTAATATTGTAAAAAGTATATACACAAAATGCAGTTTAGCATTTTTTGATATTAATTTACTGCGAGGCATTAAGATTTTGGTAAATACTTTCATCTAGTAATTAGAAACCCATGAATGCATTATTAAGAGTAATATTAGAATTGATATCATTTCAAACTAGGGAATAACGATTATGTGATTTATCTTCCTCACTTATAGATATATATTATATATATAATATATATATTATATATATATATAATTATATATATATATATGTATATATGATTATGTATATATGTATATGTATATGTATATGTATATGTATATGTATACGTATACATATACATATACATATACATATATACAAATAAATTATGAAGGAGGTTGAAAGAGTACCTCTAGCATACACTTTAATTTAACCTAAAAAACCATTGTCATGTCTCTATAGTCACCCAGATCGGAGGATGAATTAGCGCACCCAGATGGCCCATCATTATAGGTTTTTAGTTCATAGTGACTCATTTCATCGCATAAATTTTCTCAATTTGAATCTACAAGATTCCATACTACACCTCATATTTTATATCTCACAGTTATTAAAATTCATAAGTTTAACACTTATTGAAGTATGTAGATAATCATTCCATAGAATTATGCCTTAATGTAACAAATTTGCAAATGATATGAATGAAGGTAATCTTATAGAATCAACGACCCAATTGGCCTAATAGTTGTCAATATTCAAATGTGTTACAACCAAGTGAACTCTAGTCTCCTATAGCAATTTAAAAATTATAAGAGCACATAATTCATAAAAACCTCTCCCCAAATTTCCTATTTGATTTACTACGATTTATCACAACATTGAAACAGATCAAAATCATTTCACTTG
This sequence comes from Pinus taeda, assembly GCA_000404065.3. Classification (NCBI taxonomy): domain Eukaryota; kingdom Viridiplantae; phylum Streptophyta; class Pinopsida; order Pinales; family Pinaceae; genus Pinus; species Pinus taeda. The sequence goes on along the minus strand of APFE031004602.1, from coordinate 28,251 downwards.
ATAGAAATAATAAGTACTCTCATACGTGTGCAATGTATGAATAGTTAAGTTAAGTAAAATAAAGCAAGTTAAGTCTAATATTAGAAGTCAAGTATTAGTCAAAGTTAGAAAGTTGATGCCTTGTCAAGAAATAAATTATGGAAAAGAAAAATGTTGATTTATGTTAAAGTGAACTTAGAAAAATTTAGTTAAAGCGTTAAGTCATAGTTTGCATGACAAAAATAAAGTTAGAGTTTGCATTATTCCATATTTAGAAATCTTAGTGGTGATATATTCATGGTTGGTTCATTGTAATGTGAAGTAAGAAGAGATAATAACAGTAACTCGATGGATGTATATGAGAGAATAATTACTGAATAAAAATTCTTTATTCAAGAATAATCTTGTGTATTTGTTTGTCTCTTGTTTTCATGTGTATCTCTACCTCTAAATAACAAGTGGTATCAAAACAAGGTTTAGCATGGTTTCAAAGAAGGAAAGGAGTTAAGAAGGTCGTGAGCTACTTCCACTAAGAGCCTTGGCTATTGTGAGTAGTCCACTAGTCAAAGTTTGCACCCATTGGTCCATAAGTAGAAACTACAGCTCATTCAGAGTTTATAAACCCGACTTCTAAAATATTAGGGTGAGTAATCTACAGAGCCACCACCAGATCAAGAGGAAAGAGTGTCTGCAACTCGCCAAAGAAGGAGTCTCCACTGGAAGTTGTATCCATGATGTTATCACCAAAAAATGATCACCTAACCATTTCTAACTAGGTGGATCGGAATACACCATGTAGGATTAATTTTACCATAATAAATTCACTTTCACCATGGAAAATAATTTAGTAAGCCATTTTTATTAAATTATTTTCTGATTAAAAAAAAAAAAAACTCCATGATAATAATTGAATAAATCATTATTTATTTAATTTTCTCTAAGAATAATTATTAAATCATTGCTTAAATAATTATTCCTTGTCATAGTTGACTAAATCCCATATGAGTAATTAAATAAATCACCATTTGTTTATTATTCCTTATTTCTATTATTGGGATAATTATTAAATTAATATTTAATCATTATTTCATTTTCACACCAATGTTAATCCTCACAAAATTATTAATACATCATTTTATTTGTTTATTATTTCTAAATAAAGATATTTGACCATTTTGAATACCTTTTCCCTCTCCAAAAAATACAATAAAATATTCCTAACAATTATATCTTGATGTGTTCAATATTGTTTAATTATTCTCCAATTTCAATATTAACTCTTTACTTTTTTATAAATAAAAGGGTTTTCCATTCATTCTTCACCATGATCATTATTATCATCACCATTATTGTCTCCTTTCATTTGATGTCCCATTTGAGTTCTCCACATTGTTTTTGGTTTTTCACATGTTGATATATAGAATCAATTACTGAAGCATCACGAACATCAAAGGACCCATCCCACGGAGGGGGATTTGCAAACCCTTTCATAGATCCCCTTCAGGAGGTGTTATCAATGAAAGATTTATTCATTTTAAAGTCTTTCCATTTTGGTTATTACATTGGAATATTGTTGCTTTGGATTGCATATGTTATTTTTGTTGCAGGTTTCTCTAGTTTTATTGCAGCTCTGAAGCATAAGTAACCACAAATTTTTGTTAGGGTCATGTATAACCTAGCGACTTAAGTGAAGTGTTTTTAGTACACCTTCTAAGAAATTTCACACTCGCACATGAGTCTCCATAAGAATCTACGTAGAAAAGCTTAGAAATGTTACTAGTAGTTGTTGGGATCCATTGTTAAAATGAACGTTAAAATTTCTAGTTTTAATGATAGTCAAGTGTATGAAAATTTCATTTCTAGAAGGTTGACACAAGAAGGAAAGAAGACAAAAGAAAAAATAAAGATGATATTCATGGGTCATAAATCCAGACTGAAGCAAACCGAGAAAATAAATCGAAAGGTAGAGCCAAAGTATTTTGAAGATATCATAGAGGTTCTCTCCATAGTTAGGGAATATAAAAGAAAAGTATATTAAGTAGAATATTTTGAGGATGAATGGATTAGGATAGATCTGGCAACACTTCCAAAATTTACTTGTAAAAAAATTATTTCTCAGAATTGTTGTAATGAAAACTTTTCTTCGATGTAAAGAGTTGATTGAGTATCAGTCTAATAACCCATATGATGAAGTATATGATGTGTTAGTATTGGATCTTATAAAACATGCATTGGATGAAAATTCCTCTTGAAAGGTAGAAATCTACATCTTCATAGGAAGCATGGAAGACCTTAGAAGTAGAATTTGGTATAAAGGAAAGTGACATAAAGCAAAAAAATTATGTTGGAGTCTATTGAAGAATCAACAAAAATTCAACTCCTTGTTTGAGAGGAAACGAGCAAGACTCTAGGACGAAAGAAAATCTTGGATAATGCCATTCAAATTTGGATGATGGTCATAAAGGCTATAAAAGTGAAACCCATTATGCAAACATGCATATGGATGAAGAAGACATGGAAAAGATTGCAGAGTGAGAAGTTTAAGCCTTTATGTGTGAACTTGAGCAAGAGAATAAAGATGCTTGAGAACCCCACTGTAAAATGCATGGTGAAGATGATGGTGAATCCCACTGTGATGAGATAGATGTGGACAGTGACTGCAAAGTGAATTTTGAATTGGTAAATCCAACAATAGGCCTTGTTGATGATGGTGAAGCTTCCAATAGATAAGTGAATACCATGTGTGATCTAGTTGGTATGATTGTAGTTGATGATGACCTCTTTGCATTAGAGTTTGAGGCATTTATGTTTGATAATAAAAAAGATAGTTTTTGATGTGAAGTAATGGTTTGTAGAGTTGAAAATGCATCTCTCATGAATCCAATAATAAATGATGAATTTGGTGAAGTTGAAATTGTTAATAAGAACATGCATGGACATATTCTCACAAAAAACTAGATGAAAATTATGTTGACAAAATTTGTGGTCTCTTTTTTGAAACAACGACTGATTGTGGAAATATGGAAAGTGCCATGTTTGATGAATAATTGAAGGTTGAAGCTCTCATTGTAGCAACAAGTTATGAAGAACTAGTTAGAATTTCTCATGAAGTGCTACACGTTCTAGCAATAATTGATGATTAAGAAAAGGATAAAGTGGTTCATGAGTTTTTGATGACAATATCCACTAATAGAATAATAGTATAAGATAACCTCAACGTATTTGAAGAGGAAAAAAAGAAAGAAGAAGAAAAGAAATCTATCACTATAGAGCACAATGAAGATGTTTTTAACATTGATTTTGAGTGTGCAAGTAGAAAAAACAACAGTCTAGTTACAATTATAGCTAAAAGGGGATGAAGAAAAAGATATAGGAAAGGACATGGAATATTCAGAAGATGAAGAAGAAATAATTGAAACAACCTTTCAAAAATGGAATCAAGAAGAGATCTAATTATGCTATCAATAAATATGGAAGAAAGAAGATCAAGAATCGAAACCAGAAGAAACATGGAAAAGTTCATAGTTTGAAGATCAAGAGTTATGGTAGTAGTCCATGAGTGAAAGCATATTTCAAGAGGAAGCTACAGAAGATAGGTTCTGAAAGCCTAATTTTTTTTTTAAAACAAATATAAAATAACTCAAAGAAAAATTACAGTAGCGGAAAGTGAAGAAATATGGAGCTTACATCAAGAAAGCACAACTGAAAATGAAGCAGTTTCAAGGGTCTGGAATATGGAAGAAATGAAAAAGGAAAAATTGCAATGTAATTTTTTTAAAGTAAAATTTATATTGCAAGCATAGCATGCATATTTGATTCACGATTAATTTAAGATTGAGTCATATGGTTGTAACTAAGGGGGGGTTTTATAAATAGTAATTACTCTCATATGCATGCAATACATGAAGAGTAGAGTTAAGTTAAGGAAAGTTATTTGGGTCTAATATTAGAAGTAAATGTAGCCAGAGTTAGAAGTTTAATGCTTTGTCTAGAAAACTTGAGTCAAGAAAAAGGAAAATCTTGAGTTAAGTTAAAGGAAATGTAGAAAATTTTAGTTAAAGCATGAATTATTATTTTACATGAGGAAAGTAAAGTTAGAGTTTGCATGATTCCATATTTAAAAAATTTTGGTGTTTATATATATGTGGTTGGGCCATTGTAATGTGAAGCAAGAAGAGAAAAATTTTCGTAGTTCGGTGCATGTATATAATAGAATAATTAATGAATATAAATTCTTTATTCAAGCAAAAGCTTCTATATTTATTTGCCTTGTGTTTGCATGCTTATCGTTTCCTCTTACTAAAAAGAACTTATCTCCCTACACTTTTTCATGTCAGAAGATTATGTCATGACTTGTGTAATAATCCACCCAATCATGCTAGACATTGGTTGTTTACACAGTATTCAAACCCATATAAAATTATGCATTTCCCCTCCAACTCCTTCATCAACTCTTCATCTCACATTAGCACTTACAATCCAAATGGAACTTGGTCAAATTCTTGTTTCCTTAGCCATCTTTCTTTTCACATTTACATGAAATAGTTCAAAATTGAAGAAGGTTGCATCCTTCCATTTAGAATGGGTCAATTATATGTATTACATACTCTGCACACATTACAGTTTGTCCCAACTCATCTCAACCTTCATTTATGCTCCTTTGTGCTCACTTGACTCATGCGTAATCCCAACATGTCCACTTTACTTGATTCAGTGCATTCTAATGGGTGCCTCTCCACATGCATGCATCCTACCCTCATCAGTTCATTCCATGTGCTACACATTATTCTTGTCTTTAAAATAGACTTGTTCAATCATCTTCTGTGATACCCTTGATGCTTCACGTGCCATAAAAAAGAAAACAAGTGTTTAAGCATTTTGCTTATTCAACTCCATTATATGTTTACTACTTTCATTTACCTAATATGATTATTCTAAGTCCCTTTCCTATTAGGCCAGGTTTGTAACTCTGAATCGAATTGTGTTTTTCATTAAGAGAAAAATGAATGTATACAAGGAGATTGATACTATTGGATTTCATCTCCTAATGTCTCTTTTTCTTCTAACTTCCTTAATTTGTTTATATTTATAATATTTGCATAAGTTTTCCAAATCCAAAAAATTAGGTGTTAACGTCTTCAACCCCCCCCCCCCCCCCCCCCCCCCAATATTATGGGGTGTTGGTGAGTCCAAGCATCATTTTTAATCTTTCAAACTTATCCCTTCTAAGCGCTTTGGTGAAGATGTCTGTAATCTACTCATTTGTGGAACAATGATGTAGGGGAATTGTTTTTGCCTCAACATGATGTTGAATTATATTTTATTTTATATTGATGTGCTTCGCTTAATCATGGAACTTTGGGTTCTTAGAAAAATTATTGCAGAAGTGTTGTGAATCAAAATAGGAGTTGAATGTACTTGTTTCTCCTAAAAATATTCCATATTTTCCTAAGCTAGAGAATTTCTTTTTTCGCTTCAGTTCTTGCCACATATTTTGCCTGAGTTATGGAATTTGCTAGAACTGATTGTTTGCATGACCTTGAGAATATAACTCATGATCCAAGAATCATAACATAACCTGAAGTAGATACTCTAGTTTATTTATCTCCATCAAATAGTGAATCAGAGTTTACAACCAAGCTGAAGTCACCCACTTATGTATACTTGAGTCCAAAGTCTTGAATTCCATTCAAGTAGTTTATAAATCTTTTTACAGCAAACTAATGAACCTCACAGAGCTTTACAATAAAGATGGAAAGGATTCGAGCAACAAATGAAATGTTTGGTCAGGTAGTTGAGACTTCCTATGAGTTGTCTATCCTTTGGTTCATCCTCAAAATCTTTTCCTTCAATGGATGTGAGCTTTAAATTATGTTCCATTGGAGTAATTAAAGGATCACACTTACCGATTCAAAATACGTTGAACATATCTCCAATGCACTTATGTTGGGTGTGGAGCCTGGTTATCTTCTGTATTCAAAGGTATCGTCGCATTGGAACCCAATTTGCAATGGGACAACAACATTGTCCATAAAATATATGCTACAGGGGGGGTCCAGGGGGGGCGGGCTACGACCTTTGTGAGCCCCCCCTCGCAAGGGGATCGGGGGAAATGTCCCTAAAGATAAAAATATATGTAAAACTTTCCTTCTAAAGTGTTGTACTTTCGTAGTCAATCTGGGCCGTTCATTAGGCATAGATCTGACGGTAGAAGTTATGTTTAATTTAGGGTTTTTTCACTAGAAGGAAACCCCTCACTATATTTGAGGGAATTGTATTGTGTCTATGTATATTTGTATTCTAAGTGAGTAAGAGAGAGGAGATTGAGAGCAAAGAGGGAATTACATCAGATCTGCTATAGGTTGTATCTCTTCAGTTTGATGGATAATATAAAAGGAAGGACTGGTTGTTTCTCCGTAGACGTAGCCCAAACTGGGCGAACCACGTATATTTGTGTCCCTCTTGTTTTATGTGTTTTCTGTGTTTGTATTTATTCAATATATTTTATGTGTTCCATTGCTCTGTAATATATAATTTCCTAACAACTAGTATCAGAGCCGAAGGTCTATTTGGATGATAAATTCATAGGAGAGAAGTGTTCGTGGTTCGAGTGGGAGCAATGGCAGAAGATGGTAGGTTTAGGGTCAAAAAATTGAACGGCGAAAACTATCAATTGTGGAAGATGTAGATGGAATATTATTTGTACAATAGAGATCTATACCAACCATTGAGTAGAAAGGCAAAGAAGCCGATGAGTATGAAAGACACAAAATGGTATATTCTTGACAAAAAATACTTGGAACAATACAGGTATGCCTAGCGGCGTTGGTAGCGTTTAATATTTCAAAGGAAACGACAATAGAGGGTTTAATGTTGACATTAGCCAAACTATATGAAAAACCCTTAGCCTCAAATAAGGTATTTCTTCTAAAGCGTTTATTTAGTATGAAGATGTCAGAAGGTGGATCTGTTGCTGATCATTTAAATGAGTTTATTATAGTTACCAGTGAGTTAAGTTATGTAGGGGTAACTTTTGATGATGAAGTTAGGGATCCGTTTTTTTTGTGCTCATTTCGAGAAAGTTGGAATCATTTAGTTATGTCCATTCGTAACTCTTCCTCTAGATCTAGTACTTTAAAGTTTGATTATGTTGTCAGTGCAATCCTTAGTGAGGAAATGCAACAGAAAAACTCTGGTGAGACATCAGGTAATGCTTTGACTGCAGAGACTAGGGGAAGAAAAATGGAAAGAGGAAAGAGCCCAAGATATCACAGTAAGTCAAGGAAAGGTAGATCCAAGTCCAGATTGGGGATAGTGTGCTAGAAGTGCAAGAAGAAAGGACACCTAAAGAAAGACTGAAAGTCTTAGAAGGGAAAAGAAGGAGACGCACAACAAGAAAATAATCATGAAGTGAATATAATAGGTGATGTGTTGCAAGATTCTTTGATTCATTCATTAGAAAATATTATTGATGTTTGGGTGTTAGATTCAGGGGACTCATTCCATGCCACACCTGATAGGAAACATTTTCATGATTATGTTCAAGGAGATTTTGGAGAGGTTCAATTGGGTGGTGATAAACCTTATAAAACCATTGGAATGGGTACAATTTTCATAAAACAACATAATGGAAATCAATGGCTATTGGAGGAGGTAAGGCATGTTCCAGATTTGAAGAAAAATATGATTTCAACGAGGTGGTTGGGAGGTGAAGGTTACGCATCTACTTTGACAGATAAAACTTGGAAGGTCACTAAAGGAGCCCTGGTAATAGAAAAAGGAGAAAATGTTGGTACATTGTATTTATGCAATGGTATTTCTAATTCTATTAATGCTTTAACCTCTATAGGAGTAGATAAGACATTGTGGCATCATAGGCTTGGGCACATGAGTGAGGAAGGGATGCAGATCCTTCACTCAAGAAGTTTGTTGCCAAGTTTGAAGCATGCTGATTTGGAATTCTATGAAAATTGTGCTTATGGAAAACAAAAGAGAGTCAGATTTATCAAAGTTGGGAAAGAAAATAAGAGCAAAAAATTAGAGCTTGTGGATACATATTTATGCAGACCTTCTCAGGTATCATCTCTTAGTGGCTCTCATTATTATGTTACTTTTATTGATGATGCAACTAGAAAAACCTAGATTTATTGTATTGGAAATTAATCTAATGTATTTGATACTTTCAAGAAATGGAAAGATTTGGTTGAAAATGAGATAGGAAAAAGGTTAAATTGTCTCAGATCAAACAACAGAGGTGAATAGTGTAGCAAAGAGTTTGATAGGTACTATTCATAAAATGGAATTCACAGAGAGAAGATAGTTCCATGAACACCACAATAAAATGGTGTGTCGAAAAGGATGAATGGGACAATCGTGGAGCGTTCAAGGTGCATGAGCTTGCATGAACGATTGCCTTTGCAATTTTGGGTAGATGATGTAGATACTGCTATTTATCAAATAAACAGAGGGCATTCAAGTTCCTTTGATGTTCGTATTCCAGAGGAGGCATGGACAGGTAAAAAGGTAAACTACTCTTTTTTGAAGACTTTTGGTTGTGAAGCCTTTGTCCACATCAATAAAGAAAATATAACAGATCTTGAGGAAAAATCAAAGAAATGTACCATTATTGGATATGGTGTTAATGATTTTGGTTATCACTTTTATGATTATGAAAAACAAAAAATCATTAGGAGAAGAGATGTCATATTTAATGAAAAGGTTTTATATAAGGATCAACTGCAAGAAAAGAAACAGGAAAAAGAAAATAGAGGTTACATGGTGCTTGAAGAGATCAAAGAAAAAGTTATGTTTCCTGAAAATCATAATGATCAACAGCTAGAACAACAACCACAACAGCAACAAGCACCTCAAACACATGAAAGTGGTGTTAGAAGATCTAGTAGGATAAGTAGGCCCCCTAAACGATACTCTCCTTCATTATCTTATGTATTGTTGACTGATTTTGGTGAACCAGAATGTTATGAAGAAGCAGTGCAGGTAGAAACTAGGAACAAGTGAGAGCAAGCCATGAAAGAAGAGATGGACTCCTTAGCACATAACCAGACTTGGGACTTAGTCAGGTTTCCTGCAGGTAAAACAACATTGCAGAATAAATGGGTTTACTAGTTGAAGTAAGAAGATGGAGGTAGACAAAGATATAAAGCTAGACTTGCGATAAAGGGGTTTTTGATGAGATATTTTCTCCTATTGTTAAAATGACTTCAATCAAAACTATTTTAATTCTAGTAGTAGCTGAAGGTTTGCATCTTGAGCAGTTAGATGTAAAGACAACTTTTCTCCATGGGGATTTGGAGGAAGAGATATATATGCAGCAACCACAAGGATATGAGGTAAAAGGGAAGGATAAACTAATGTGCAAGTTGAAGAAAATCTTGTATGGCTTAAAATAGGCTCTAAGGTAGTGCTATCTAAAATTTGATAGGTTTATGTTTGAACAAGCTTATACTATATGTCACTTTAATCATTATGTTTATCTCAAAAGACAAAATGATGGCAGCTATATTATATTGTTATTGTATGTAGATGACATGCTTGTTGTAGGTTCTAACATGTAGGAAATAAATGTGCTAAAAGGAAAATTGGAAAACTCATTTGTAATGAAGGATTTGGGTGCTGCAAAACAAATCCTTGGTATGAGAATAACTAGAGACAGGAAGAATCACAAATTAACATTGTCTCAAAGTCAGTGCATACAAAAGGAGTTGAAAAGGTTTAACATGCAGAATGCAAAACCAGTTAGTATACCTTTGGCTAGCCATTTAAAACTAGGTAAGGAAATGTGTCCCAAGACTTAGGAAGAAATGGCTAATATGTCTAAAGTTCCATATGCATCAGCAGTTGGAAGCTTAATGTATGCAATGGTCTGCACAAGGCTTGATATTTCACATGCATTAAGAGTTGTAAGAAGGTACATGAACAATGCAGGAAAAGAACATTGGATGGCAATAAAGTGGATTCCCAGGTATTTGAGAGGTACTGCAAATCAAGCATTATGCTTTGGTGGTTCAGATATTACTTTACAGGGATATGTTGATGCAGATATGGTGGGTGATAAAGACAACAGGAGGAGCGCCAAAGGCTATGTATTTACTGTAGGTTGAACAACTATCAGTTGGGTCTCAAACTGAAAAGTGTTGTTGCACTCTCAACAACAGAAGCATAGTATGTTGCTGTTATAGAGGCTAGTAAAGAAATGATTTGGTTACAAAGGTTTTTGGATGAATTAGGTAAGAAGCAGGAGTTGGGTAGGTTAGTGACAGCTAGAGTGCCATACATCTTGTAAATAAATCTATATTTAATTCCAAGACTAAACATATACAACTCAAGTAACATTTCATACGGTCAACATTGGAAGATGGAAAGTTGAAGATGGAAAAGATACACACTAACTAGAATCCTACAGATATGTTAATAAAAGTTGTAACCAGGGAGAAACTGAGAATCTGCTCAATTTCAATTGGTCTTCAAGTATGATGAATAAGATGAGAAACAACCAGGTCCAAAGTGGAGTCATTGTCCAGCAAATGAAGCAACGGTGGAGTTTCTATAATCAGTCTCCAAGTGGAAGATAGTTGGGTGTGGAGCCTTATTATCTTCTGTATTCAAAGGTACCGTCGCATTGGACCCCAGTTTTTAATGGGGCGACAATGCCACCCGTAAAATATATGCTACAGGGAGGGTCCGGGGGGGTGGCTGCGACCTTTGGGAGCCCCCCCCTAGCAGGGGGATTGGGGGTAATGCCCCCGAAGATAAAAGTAGATTTAAAAATTTCCTTGTAAAATGTTGTAATTTCATAGTCAATCTGGGTTGTTCATTCGGCGAAGATCTAGTGGTAGAAGTTATGTTTAACTTAGGGTCTTTTTCCCTAGAAGGCAACCCCTCACTATATATGAAGGAATTGTATTGTGTTTATGTATATCTGTGTTGAAAATAATACTGAGAGGGGGGGTGAATCAGTATTATCTAGTCCTTTTAACAATTCTTCCTTATTTATACTTCGAATTATTTTTGCATAGAAAAACAGACAGTCACATCAAAGAACACCAGATATAAGGTGGAAACCCAATGTGGGTGAAAACCACCTGCTGCAATATGTCTCTATCTTCTTTCAAATTAGAAAGTCCTTTTACAATGGTCTTGTACTGGTGCAGTCCTTTACCAGTACGCAGGCTGCAACCTGCAGAGAGCTACAACTCTCTCTCGTTTTCCAGTCTCCCCTGGAAGGGAGCTACAACCCCCTACTGCTTTTCTTTCAAGGACCACTTTTCATAAATTTTCAAACTGGATCCATAAATATCAAATGATCATCAAGTACCAGTAAGTCACCCAGATAACCAGATCCACAATAACAGAAAACTAAACCCAGAACACCTTTTGCGGCCCTCCTGCGGCGCCTCCTGTGGCGTCTCTTGCGGCGTCTTCTGTGGCGTCTCCTGTAGCGCCTTCTGTGGCGTCTCCTATGGTGCCTTCTGTGGCGTCTCTTGTGGCGCCTTCTGCGGCGTCTCCTGTGGTGCCTTCTGTGGCCTGCGGTGCCTCCTGCGGTGTCTCCTGCGGCACCTCCTGCGGCATCTCCTGCGGTGCCTTCTGCGGCGTCTCCTGCGGTGTCTCGTGCGGCGCCTCCTGCGGCGTCTCCTGCGACGTCTCCTGCGGCGCCTTCTGTGGTGTCTCCTGCAGCGCCTTCTGTGGCGTCTCCTGTGGTGCCTCCTGCGGCGTCTCCTGCGGCGCCTCTTGAGACGCTGCGGCGCCTCCTGTGGCATCTCCTACGGCGTCTCCTGCGGCGCCTCCTGCGGCGTCTCCTGCGGCGCCTCCTGCAGCGTCTCCTGTGGCGCCTCCTGCGGCGCCTCCTGCGGCACCTCCACACTTCCGTAGCTGCATCTCTTGAGAGATCACCCTTCATATATTCGCTTTCCACTTCACTTTCATATAGATCGAGCTTTTGAAACAATAACTCAATATTTCAGATCTTAAGATATTCAACCCAAAAGCATACACAAGCCAAATGATCTCCTTTGCTTTATATAGGCAAGCTCTTCCTCAAATCATGGACCAATACCACGGGCCAAAACCATAACAAACCAATACCATCAACTCAATACTAGGGATCAACACGTCTGTCGAGATGCCATGGTCCAAAAACCATAGGTTCAAATTCGAAGGACTAACTACCATGGACCAAAGGTAAGTTTTCCCACATGAAATAAACTTTTATAAACTTTTCTCTGCATAAAATTCCGTGAACTTTTCTCCTGCGTACTTCTTAATTCTCATCATATTGAGAGCCATGCCATGGTTGTTGCCATCAAGTACAACATCTGTAACATATAACCATACCAGAAACATAATGCCAACAATCTCCTCTTCCGTGACCTCTTGATCCAACTCTCTGTTTTGCAAGTCTGAGATTTTGTTTTCGATTGGGCTTAGAAACTCCGCATTGTCCTGAGACTGGGGGTCTGCTGATAAAAGGGATTTGAAGTGTCTGTAGGCTGCCTCTTTGATTTCTTCCTGGTCCCTTATCTCTTTCCCTTCCACCATGATTCTCTCTATTTGATTCCCCGCGCGACGAAGCGTTAGACTGTTATGAAAAAAGGATGTATTTTTGTCTCCAGCCCTGAGCCAAAGACACCAAGATTTTTGTCTTTGTTCCTCTTCTTCCATCCTATTTTGCCTGTATAGTTCTTTATACATTTCATTTTCTTTGGATTGATCCTCCTCTGTGTACTGGATGCTTTCTTTTTCCTGGTTCCATTGCTCTAGTTGTTTATGGAAGTTTGTTCTTTTTTTGTTTTCCTTTGCGCGTAGTTTCTTGCCCACTGTTTGACAGCTGATCTGAGAGATTTAAGCTTGGTTTCCCATATGTAGTGGGGAGAACCAATGACTTCCTTCGCCCACTACTCCTGTATCAGATTTCGAAATTCTTCTTTGCTATCCCAAGCTTTGTTGTATTTGAAAGGGAGTGGCCCCAAATTCCTTCCCTTATCGAGAGTCAAGACCACAGGTTTGTGGTCTGAGGTGTAGCCTTGAATGATTTTGCTTTTGATGTTGGGGAAGCTTGCGACTATTCCTTCTTGAACGAGGATTCTGTCTAGTCTCTCTTTTATGTTGCTGTTGCCAATTCTCTTGTTGCTCCAGGTGAACCTCCCATTTTGAGGAGGGATGTCCACTAGATTGTGAGTTTGGATTATAGTTTCTAGGGAGTCTCTTGATGGATCTGCATAGAAATTTCCTCCTAGTTTTTCGTCAGCATTCCTTATAAGATTTAAGTCTCCTCCAAGGAATATGTTCCTTCCTTGAACTGAAAGGAGATCTGTGGTTATTGTGTTCCAGCATGAGGCTTTGTCCCTCTAATGATTTGGTGCATAAATGTTGTATATAGTGTAGTCCTCTTTTGAAGCTTTGTTCTGAATGTCAGTTCTTACCCACCAGCTGTGTGAGTTTTGATTTATGAGTTCCCATTTATTTTTGTTCCATATGGTTCCTATACCTCCTGATGCGACAGCTACGCTTATTACTGTACCTGAATAATTTTTGCTTCTTTTTGTGTGATTTTTAAATTCTTGGTCAGAGATTTTGGTCTCCTGGAGGAGGAGAAGATATGGCTGCTCGAATTTAAGAAGATCCCGGACTGCATTTGCTTTTAGGGAGGAGCCCATCCCCCTACAATTCCAGGAGACCAAGATCATCATTTAACGTGTTTGGTGTGGATCCCGCTCTTCTCTTTCATCTTTTCCCCGCTTCCTTTTGACTTGTCTAGGAAGGTGTCCATTGGTTGCTGAGTTCCAGTGGCCATTTCTTTTGCTGCGTTTTCATCCCTAATTTCTTTATTTGACTTCCTGCCTACTTTTCGAGGGGGATCAGAGGAGAGGTTATTTTCTTTTCTTTTGTTTCTGGTTAGAATTTGGTCCACAGTTGGGGGAGGGGAGGGCTGGGGGAGGGAGAGAGGGGAGGAGATTACTAGAGCATTGCCTCTGGGAGAGGGGGGAGGGGATATGGGGTCCTCTGCTGACAGAGATTCAAAGGGGTTGGATGATGAGGGGAAAGGAGAGGTTGAGCTAGACGGGTGAGAAAGAAAGGAGGAGTTTTCCAGGGGAGCCTTAGAGCTTGGGCGAGGAGGGGGATTGGATTTTTTCTTTTTAACTTATTCCCATGCGCCTTCAGAGATTTCAATATTTCCTTCAGATTCATTTGTTTTTGATTTACTACATCTATTTGCGAAGTGCCCATACTCATGACATACCTTGCACTTGAAGGGTAGCTGCTTGTAGTCCACTTATTGTATGTGTGTCCAATGATCTACTTTGATTTTGATGGCTTCCGGCAGTCCTTTCCCTAGATCTACTTCGACACATATCCTCGCACAAGCATGCATGTTCTCCTTTGGTTCAAATCTGTCTATGAATTTGCCAACAGCGTTCCCAATAGCCCTGACTGATTCGTCTCCCCAGCAGTGAAGCGGCAGATGAGGCAGGCGGACCCAAACCGGGACTGCATTTGGAACTTCCATCTCCGGATCGAAGTCAGGAGTCCATCTATTCAGGTATAGACCCCGAGAGTCCATAAAATAGGGGCCATTTCTGAAAATAAGATTCCTATCCTCCTTTGATTCAAATAAGAAGGTGTAGAAGCCTCTTCCACAAAATTTGATTGCGATTTTCCCTTGCACTATTGAATTCCAGTTGCGTTCAACCCATCTTTGGACTGATCTGGGAGAGGGCCAGAGTCCCGTGAACTGACCGACCAGACCTCTTTCTTCTAGAGAGATTGCAACCTTCCTCGGGAGGGAAGGAGGAAGGGAAACTTCTGGGATTTCATCTAGTTTCTTGATGAATTTGGAAGCAGAAGGACAGATTTTGCCTGTTGCATTCTCAGGGATGAGAGAAGCAAACTGTTTCTAAAAGTCTTCAGTATCCGAAGGCGGGGGATCTGATCCCGCCATTAGAGAGCCAGATCGCAGAGGGAACAAAGAGGGAGGGGGCTGCCGGAGAGGAGCCCCGGAGCTGGAGCTGAGCAGGAGGCCCAGGCAGGAAGGGAAGAAAAGCAGGGGCCCAGGTAGCCAAGGATCACGGGGCTAGCAGCAGAGCTGCCAGGCGCAGAGCTGGGGGCGCAACAGCAGGAACCCTAGGCATACGCAGAGCCAGGGCGCAGTAGCAGGAACCCTAGGCATACTCAGAACCTACAAATGATGAAGTCTGAGCCGCGTGAGGAAGATCTGAATGTGAAAATTGTGCTTCAAAGTGGAATCACGATGGGAGATGATAAAGACAAACAACTCGAAGATAGTACTTGGGTTTGAAAAGCTCCGATGAAAGAAGCAGAGTTTTATTTGGAGCACGCTAAGGAAACCTTCATGGAAGTTAAGAAGAGCTTCGCTGATGCCTCCACTTCAGGAAGAAAAGATAGACTAGAGCCGGAGATGGACCCATCAATGCTTACGATGTTCTTGGAAACATGCATGAAGCTAATTTTCGACAGTAAGGCTATAAAAGGATTGCAGGAATTCATTAATAGATGCGCTAGGACTGCGCCAGGAGAACCGTGCGTAGTCTGGAAGATTTGAAAGCATAAGACAAGGACGGGAAGAGAAATGAGGTTAACTGCATAGATTGGAGAATATGGGATGGACCAAGTAATTATGGATTTAGGATTGGACGCAAATGTTCAGCCGAAGCAGACATGGGAGTGAATGGGGAAACCTATGCTATAATGGTCTCCTATTCAGCTACGAATGGTGAACCAACAGAAGATAATACCCATGGGGCAATTGCAGGGAATCGCTGTGGATATTGAGGAAGTGAGCGCGCTAGCAGAATTTGAAGTAATAGAAATTGTTGATGACAACAATCCCTATCCCATGCACTTAGGAATTGATTGGGCCACTAACATGAACGAGGTGTGTTGGCCCTCAGTTTTGGTCTACTTTTGCTTAAGGAAACCTACTTAATCCTTATATTTTCCATCCATTTTCCATCACATCCATCTCATTTTGATGTATTTTATGCATATTCAGGTGTTTAATTTTAATTTTGCAATTTCTAGAAGTTTTTATGAAAATTGAGTTTCAAGTGCAATTTTGGACTGAATCAGAAATTCCTGTAATAGCTATGCGGATGGCCTATTTTCAGGACACTTGGGCTCGAGTTTGATGCATGGATGGATAGCTTGGGAACTAGGACTAAGCTAACTCCACTTGGTTCGGCAAGAACAAGCTTTATTAGGCCCGGTCAAGGCTAGTCAAACATGACTAGTCACCAGAAATCCCTAGGAAATAGGGCAATTTTGAGATTTTATGGGATTGACCATATTTCTTGGGATGAATTGGATGAGTTTGACTTAGATAGGTGGATATGAGTAGATATGAGTGTTAGAGATAATATAGATCA